>JAJJLU010003584.1:0-49011 GCA_023807065.1 Isotricha intestinalis
AGTCCGGAGGAGTTAGTAGCTACAAGCAAAAAATCCGAACTCAAAAAGACGTTGAATGTTTTTGACTTAATTGTCATAGGTATAGGCGCGGTTGTAGGCACCGGGATATTTGCAATAATAGGTGCAGCAATAACAGGCAGCAGCGAAAGTGCAGGTGCCGGACACGCAGTAGTTATATCAATGATTTTAGCAGGAATATCATGTATTGTTCCCGCATTATGTTATTCTGAAATTGCCGCAATGATTCCGGTTGCAGGGAGTGCATATACATATACTTATGCCACAATGGGTGAATTTATGGCCTGGATGGTAGGTTGGATTTTAATGCTTGAATATGCTATCGGAAATATCACCGTCGCAAGTGCATGGTCAGGATATTTTATAAACTTCTTGAAAAACTTCAAAGATGTATTGCCTGATTTTATTATGTATACACCTTTGTGGTTAAGATATGATTACAGAGCAATTGCTGAGATGTGCGACAAATACGGCTGGGATATACATGACAAAATTCCGTATCTATTTGGTCATATACCTGTTGCAATAAATTTACCGGCAGCTTTTATTGTACTGGTACTTACGATTTTACTTATCAGAGGGGTAAAAGAATCTACAAAAGTTGCAAGTATCATGGTTGGCGTAAATCTATTTATGATTATATCTTTCATAATTATAGGTGCATTCTTCGTCAATCCTGAAAATTGGCATCCGTTTTTCCCAGCAGTAGAACCGTTGCAGGGAATTTTGATGGGAGCATTTACAATATTTTTCGCATATATAGGATTTGATGCAATTTCAACAGCTGCAGAAGAAACAGAAAAGCCTCAAAGAGATTTACCAATAGCTATTATAAGTACCCTTATAATATGTACTGTATTATATATAGGTGTTGCACTCGTATTAACAGGACTTGTACCTATTCCTCAAATTGATGCTCAAGCACCGCTTGCTCATGCTATTAAATTTATCGGAAAAGGTTGGCTTGATTGGTTTTCATATTTAATTTCGGTTGGTGCGTTGTGTGCATTAACAACAGTTCTTTTGGTATACCAATTAGGAACAACAAGAATTTTGTACGCAATCAGCCGTGACAGATTTTTGCCGAAATCTTGGCGGTTAATCCATAAAAAATACAGAACACCGCACGTTATGACGTGGATTTCAGGTATTGCAGTTATCGTATGCGGATTATTTATGAATTTAAAAATATCTGCAGATTTGTGTATATATGGAACATTTACATCATTCATAATTATATGTATTGCAGTATTAATTCTCAGGAAAACCGACCCCGAAAGACCAAGACCTTTTAAAGTTCCTTGTTGTCCTTGGTTTCCTGCTATTGGAATAATTATATGTTTGATACTAATCGTATTTTCTCTAAAAACATTAAAGACATCTTCAACATATTTTATTTATTGGTTGATAGTAGGAATATTGATATACACGCTATATGGTTATAGACAAAAACGCTTGGAAGAAAGACCACGCATTATCCCCAAAAAAGTAGAAATACAAGAAAAATAACAATAAAAAAGCACCTCGCAAAAGGTGCTTTTTTATTATTAAATCTTTTATTAATTATTACTCAACACAAGTCTGAATGTTGCAAGATTTTTGATAGACAGCATTGTATGTTTATTATGCTGATTTTCTGAAATATCAAAAATTCTGATTAGACGTTGAATTTCTTCCAAATCTTTTCTTGAATTTATTTTATATACATTTTCTATTGGGTCTGAAACTACAGACATCAATGTATTCAATTCCTGTTCTTTCATGGATAAATCCTCTTTCCTGTATATTTATATAAAGGATTTTTTTCTTCAGGAATTGCTTTTTTTGCCAAATTTATGTTAACAATTGTTTACAAAGTACTGAATTTTTATATAATTATGTCTTCGGTAATTCGCCGTTCTCATACATACGTAAAATATCATTTATTGAAGTGTTTTTTGGAAATTCCATTACTTGTTTATCTGTTAATAAATTGCGACAGTATGTTACTCCATCTTTAGTTACAATACCTAATTTCTTACCTTGTAAATAGCCTTGAATATCTCCGGGGTTACCAGTGAGATACGTATCAGCTGAATGATAAAATCTTAAATTACCACTTATCAAATCTCTGGTATATTCAGCACCTGATTTGGTTCTTACGGTTTTACTTGCTCTTAACAATTTTCCGGTATCAGCATTTCTAGCAATACGAACATCTGCATCTGAACCATCTTTGCTTAATTTGTGATATCCCGTTACTTGTACATCATACAATGTTGAATCCTCAATACTTAACCATTCCTTACGTGATCTGCCAAAAACTTTTTTCTCACGTGGCCCACGTGCAAACTTCTTGTTTACTTCTATAGCCTCTGAAAACCTCCCATCCAGATATCTTAAGCTTCTATGCCAAATAGTTTCCTGTCCCGGCTCTTGGATAGAATCCTTAACAATACGATTACCATTGCTATCAAATTTTGCATATAATTGTTTAGGAAACCATTTTCTCATTAACCGTTCAAAGCAATTATAATTATTGGCTCTTTCTTTCGCTAGCTTTGATAAGTATTTTACCAAATATGGACTTTTTACATCATCAACTTCAAGAGTTATAAAACGTTGAACATCAGACCTTTGTTTTAATAAAGGTCTTATCACATCACGTCCTTGAAAACTTATATTATCAGCTCTTTTTGAAGCGCTATATTGGTTCATTAATGCTACTTTACCTACTTCCATGATTATTCCTTTCTTCATATTTCTCAAGTTTCAAAACTCGTAAATAAATATATTTGCCACACTAAAAAGGTATATTTAATAATTATTTACAAATAAATACATTTGAAATTTTAATTATTTAAAAATTTATCATAAATCAATTAATAAATATATATATTAAATTGAAATAAAAAGGTTTAATTGATTGAATTATTAAGTATATGTTCAAATATAATAAAATTATTAATTTAATAAATTTACGCATGAAATAAAAAAAATATATTATGGCATTATTGTTGTTCTTTCAAATTTTTTTATATTATTTCCCAATAATAGATTCTCAAATAACATTAGATTTCAAAAGAAAATGGAGTGGGGATTTTACAACTGAAAAAAATATAATTTCAAATTTATTAATTAATGATTTAATAACAAAAATAAAAATTGGAACTCCACCACAAGAAGGATATTTATCTTTAAATTTTAAAGATTATTCAACTTATATATCAGTACAAAATTGTTCAACAGAAACTCCAAAATTTGATGAAAAAAAATCAACAAGTTATTCTCTTATTACAAATAAAAATACTTATTATTATACTGGATTTGAAGAAGGTTCAATTTCTAATGATTCAATATTTATTAATGAAAAATTAATTGAAAATTTCCAATTTATTTCAGTATATAAGTTAAGACAAGATAATTTTTTTTTAACAACTGAATTAGGAGTTCTTGGTTTAAATTTAAAATTTACTGGATTAAATAAAGACTTAGATAATATTAATTTTATTAAAGAATTGAAATTAAAAAATTTAATAAACTCATGTGTATTTAGTATTAAGTTTATAAATGAAAATGATGGTAAAATAATAATTGGTAATTATCCACATGAATATGATGAAAATTTTAATCTAAAGAATTTAATAGAAATTCCTTCTCATAAAGTCGGTGATAATGGAGAATGGGGAATTAATTTTGATAATATAACTTCTGGAGATATTGATATTTCTGGTAACTTTTTTTCTTCTTATATTTATTTAGAAAATGGTATTTTTTATTCTAATCACGTTTATCAAAAAATTATAAATAAATGCTTCTTTGAAGAATATTTAATTAAAAATATTTGTATTAAAAAAGAGTTCATAAGAAATAAATTAGATTATCAAATGTATATTTGTGAAAAAAAAATAAATTTAAAAAATTTTCCAATGTTAAAATTCCATTTAAAAGATTATAATTTTAACTTTGAATTTGATTATAATGATTTATTTTATGAATATAATAATAAATTATATTTTCTTATTGCTTTTACAAAATCTTCTTTTTGGAGATTAGGAGTGCAATTTTTTAAAAAATATAGATTGATTTTTAATCAAGATAAAAGAATTATAGGAATTTATGATAAAAAATATTCAAAAAATAATGTAAATAATATTTTCAAATGGGCTATTTTAATAATATTAACAAGTATAATTATATTTTTATACATAAATATCAAAAATAAAAGGTTTTTAAAATTATTTAAAACCAAAAAAATAACTGCTAATGAATTAGAAGATAACATTAATTATAATAATCTAAATATAAACATTCAAAATTAATATCTTAACAAACAAAATTAATGAATTTTTAATTCTTACAGATAACAATTAGAAATTCCTATAAAATAAAAATTAAAAAAAATTAAAAAAAATATGTTAAATATATAAAAAATAAAAAATAGAAGCTAAATCTCTATAGATTAATATATATAAAAAAAATGGAAATCACATACCACATAGGAATAGACTTAGGAACTACTTATTCATGCATTGCAGTATATCGTAACAAAAACGTGGATATAATCCCAAATGAACTATCAGAACGTACAACACCATCAGTAGTATGTTTCACACCATATGATATTTTAGTAGGTAGAAAAGCAAAGAATCAAATAACCAAAAATTATAAAAATACAATATATGATGCTAAGAGATTAATAGGCCATCGATATAGTGATGAAGTAGTTCAAAACGATAAAAAAAATTGGCCTTTCACTTTAGCAAAAGATGAAAATGATAGACCTCAAATAGAAGCATCATATAAAGGAGATACAATGTATTTTTATGCAGAAGAAATTTCAGCTTTAGTCTTAACAAATTTAAAAAATAGTGCAGAAAAATATTTAGGAAGTGAAATAAAAGATGTTGTTATTACAGTTCCTGCAAGATTTAATGATTCTCAAAGACAAGCAACAATTGATGCTGCTCAAATTGCAAATTTAAATGTTATTCATTTAGTTAATGAACCTACAGCAGCTGCTATTGCTTATGCTTTTTCAAATACTATTCAAGGAAAAAAAACTATTTTAGTCTTTGATTTAGGAGGTGGTACTTTTGATGTTTCTATTTTAGAATTAGTTGATGGAAATTATGTTGTCAAAACTACAGATGGTGATACTCATTTAGGAGGAGAAGATTTCGATAATAAATTAATGGAATATTGTATTAAGGAATTTAAAAAAGATACAGGATTGGATGTTGTTGATCAAAAATCAAAAAGAAGATTGAAAATTGCTTGTGAAGAAACTAAAATTACTTTAAGTGCACAAAATGAAACTGTGATTGAAGTTGATAGTTTAGTTGATGATAATGATTTGAATTTAACTATAACAAGAGAAGATTTTGAAGATATAATAAGTGAATATTTAACAAAAATACAACAAATATTAGAAAGAACATTATATGATGCAAAAATAGATAAAGAAGATATTGATGAAGTAGTATTAGCAGGTGGTTCAACAAGAATACCAAAAGTGGAAGAAATAATAAGAAATTTTTTTGATAAAAAAGAAATAAAAAAAGCAATTAATGCAGATGAAGCAATTGCATATGGTGCAGCAATATATGCTTCAACAAATGATAAAAACTCAAATAATAATATAAATATAACTGATGTATGCCCTTATTCATTAGGTATTGGATCTAAAGATAGAGAAATGTCAGTTATGATTCCTAAAAATACTCAAATTCCATATAAATTTACTGATCAATTTTATACTATTAAAGATGAACAAAGTCATTTTGGAATTGGTGTTTATCAAGGAGAAGGAAAAATTATTGATGAAAATACTAAATTAGGAAGCTTTTTTGTTAGAGGTATTCGAAAAGGAAAAAAAGGAGAAGTTGGTATTGATTTAACTTTTAATTTAAATAAAAATGGAATCTTAAATGTTAGTGCTGTTGAAATTGGAGGAAATAGTCAAGGAAATTTAACTGTTCAATGTAAAGGAAAAAATGATTTGGATGTTGAAAAATTAAAAATTAAATTTAAAGAAATTGAAAAAAAAGAAAAAGAGAGAAAAATTAGAGTTGAAGCTAGATTGAATTTAGAAAATAAAGTGAATTCCATTAAAAAAGAAATGAAAAATTTAGATGCGTCTAAAAGAAAAAACCTTAAAAAACTTAGTGATGGTATTTCATCTTGGATAAAAGATCATCAAGATGAAGAAACTAATGTTTATAAAGAAAAACTTAAAGAGTTAGAACAAAATTTCAATGATAATTTTTAATTTTTTAATTCTTAATATAAAAATTCAATAAATAACTTTTAATCAATTTGATTGAAAAAAATAAAAAAAATGAATAAAAAAGAAGAAGAAGAAAAAAAGAAAAAAGAAGAAGAAATAAAGCAAAAAAATTTATTACAAAATACTTTAACAAATGATGAATTACTTCCAAATATAAATCGTTCAATAGAAACAACAGATAAACTTAGAATGAGTAGATTAAAATATCCTTCATTGCCAAATGACTTAATTCCCAGGTTAGAAAATATTAATAATAAAAAAGAAGAAAAAAAAATAGAAATACAGAAACCAATATTAAATTATCCTTTAAGTGCAATAGGTTTATTAAAAAGTGATTTTGGAAATGGATATTTTTTATTTGGAACTGCAACTTTAATTGGTCCTTCAGTAATATTAACTTGTGCTCATAATTTATATTCTCCAATTTTAAAAAGAAAAGCACAATATATGACTTTTTATATGGATTTAACTAATGGAAAATATTTAAAAGATTCTCAAGTTGAATATTTTGTTTATCCTGATGAATTTGAAATTGATAATAAAGGAATTTATGATTATGGTATTTGTATTTTAAAATCTAATTTAGGATTAATTGGTGGTTATCTTGGTTTTTGCATTTATGATAAAGAAAATAATCATAATGGATTTTATTATGGTTATGTTAATTCTAAAAAAGAAAATTATTATGAGAGTTTTAGAAGTCATTTAGAAGATTATAATATTAAAGGTTGTAATATGGAATTGAGATTAGATTCTAAAGAAGAATATTTAGTTTATGTTAATGATCATTCTTTTAATGGACAAGATGGTTGTCCTATATTTAAAATAAAAGAAAATGATATTAATACTTATCCTTCTTTACCTAAATTTGATGTTCAAATTTTTGCTTTAGATTGTTCTTATACAAGAATGGAATTATTATATATAAATAAGAAAAAATTTAAAAATAGTTTTGTTACTAATGATAAAATTCAATATGATAGAAATAATAGAGCTATTCCTATTACGAGTCATATTTATAATCAAATTTTAAGATGGATAAATTTTTATATGGTTATTAAACCTAAAGATTTAGGTGATAATTTAAAAATGTCTGTTACTTCTTTTAGAAATGAAGGGGCAGATATTCCTTTAAATACTAATATGTTAACTATGTCTAATAATGATATTATTGGAAAAGATGTTTCTATGATTTTAAATTCTTATGATTTAGGTTTAATTAGAATTTTAGATTTATCAAATAATGAAATTAATTATGAAGGAATTAAAATGTTAGTAAAACAAAAAAAAATGTGTAAAAATATAATAGATTTAAATTTAGGAGAAAATGAATTAGGATATAAAGGTTGTGAAGAATTAGTAAAAGGAGATTTTAAAAGTTTAAATAAATTAGATTTATCTTTAAATGAAATTGGAGTTGAAGGATGTAAAATTCTTTCTGAAAAAGGTGATTTTAGTTCTGTTATTGATTTTAATATTGCAAGAAATGATATTATGACTAAAGGAATAAGTTATTTAGGAAAAGGAACTTTTTATAATGTTGAAAAATTAAATTTAGAAGGAAATAGAATTAATGATGATGGAGCTTTAGCTTTAACAAGAGGAAATATGAAAAAAATAATAGAATTAAATTTAGCAAGTAATAAAATAGGAGATGATGGAATAATTTTTTTTTCAAAATGTCATTTAGAAAAAATAAAAGTTTTAGATTTAAGTTGGAATAATATTTCTTCAATTAGTATAAGAAATATTTCTTTGGGAATTTTCCCTTATTTAGATAAATTAAAAATTGATTATAATAAACTAGGAGTTGAAGGAGCTTATTATATAGGAGAAAAACCTTTTATTAAATTTACTGAATTAAGTATTGCTCATAATGATATTTGTACAAAAGGAGCAGAAATGCTTTCAACTTTATGTTTAACAACTTTAGAATATTTAAACGTTAGTGATAATTTTATTTGTGATTTAGGATTATATTTTATTTCAAATGGGACTTTTAATAATTTAAAAAAATTAGATGTATCACTTAATCAAATCACTCAAGCTGGAGTAGAACATTTATCAAATGCTAAATTTTTTAATACTTTAAATGATTTAAATATTGAAGGTAATAATTTAGAAGATAAAGGTTGTCAATATATAGCTTATAGTAAATTAAAAAATATACTTAGTTTAAATTTAGGAATTAATCAATTAAATTCGATTTCAATAAAACATTTATCAAAAGGAAGATTATATTTTATAAATAGATTAATTTTAGAAAGGAATAATTTATTAAGTAATGGAATATCATATTTAATGGAATCAAAATTTATTACTAATTTAATTGAATTAGATATTAGTTATAATAATATTGGAGATAATGGTTGTTTATATTTATCAAATGGAAGTTTAACAGAAATTGAAATATTAAATTTAAAAAATAATCAAATTACAAATGTAGGAATTCAAAATTTAACAAAAACAACTTGGAATTCTTTAAAGAATTTAAATTTAGAAGATAATGAAATTTCAAATGAAGGAATTAGAATTCTTGCTTCAGGATTTATTCCAAATTTAAAATATTTGAAATTAAAAGGAAATAATTTAACTGAAGAAGATATAAAAATTATGAAAGAAGGAAATTTAAAAATGTTAGATAAAGAATTAGGTTTAACATTTGTTAATTATTCTAAAATTAATAATAGTGTAATTAGATTTTGTTTAAGACATCCTGATAGAAGATTACATAATTCAAATATTATTGAAATCAATTAAAATTATTTTTTTTCAAAATCAATTTATTTAATTATATTTTTTAAACTTTAAATTTTTTATTTAAATATAAAAAATCATTTTATTTAATTTTTATAAAATAAAATATATAACAAATACAAATCTATTTATATTTCATAATTAGTTTTTATTTTCTATTTTAACATTTATATTATTATTATTTTAAATCTATCATTAGTGAATCTACTTGATCAGTATCATTAATATTAAATTCTTTCTTTTTGAATTTTATTTTTATTAATTCTTGATTTTTAGTGTATAAATTATCAACTCTTTCACAACAATAATTTTTATCATCACTATTATTACTCATTACAGTATTAAATCTTTCTAAAGTAATACTTTTATTATCATCTTGATTTTTAGTATTACTTTCTTTAATTTTTTTATTAGTTTCTTCAACAGCTTTTTTCAAAAAATTAATAACCGCTTTATCATGAATATTTTTAATATTATCCCAATTAAATCCTTCAAAAAATTTATGCTTTTTTATTTTATCAATATCATCATCACCCCATCTTTCTTCAGGATTTTTAACAACAAATTTTTTAATTAAATCTTTAGCATCATCTAAATTTTTATATGTTTTTATAACACTTTCATCTTCCATTGCACTCCAATCAAATTTCATATTAATAATATTATCTTTAGTTTCACTTTGACTTTCACTATAAAAAGGTACTTTAAAAGTGAATAATTCAAAAAATAAAACTCCAAAAGCCCAATAATCAATTGAAGGTCCAATATTATATTCATCAGTGAATAATTCAGGAGCCATATAATTTAAAGTTCCAACAGCTTTTATGTCTTCTTTTTCTTCTCCTTCTGATGAATCACTTTTTTCTGCATTTATTAAATTATATATATTTCTTTTATAATAATTATCATTTTGACTTAAACCAAAATCTGTTATTTTAAAATGACCTTCTTTAGATATTAATATATTTTCTGGTTTTAAATCTTTATGAATTATATTTAAACTATGTAAGTAATTTAAAGCTAAAATTACTTCTGCTGAAATTAATTGAATTGTTGATTTAGGAAGAACAATACTTGATAATAATTTAAATAAATCTCCTCCTGGCATAAATTCCATTGCGAAATAATAATTAACTTTATCTTTCCATATATAATAACAATTAACAACGTAATCATTATTTATTTCATTTAATATATTTCTTTCATTTTTTAAAGTAGAAGATAATTTCTTTTCTTTCATATTTTGAATATCAACAATTTTAATTGCATACATATCTCCTGTTGTTATTTTTTTATATAAAGCAACACTTCCATAACCTCCTTTTGCAATTTGGAAAATTAATCTAAAATTATATATTGAATTATTACTTGAATAATTTGGACTTTCTGAAAAAGATTGATGTCTTTTTTTTTTATTTATATCACTTAATCTATGAGGACTTGGATTATTTGATTTTTGTTTTTTATTTTCACTTATTATTGAATAATTTGAATTTATTATTTTCACTGAAAGGGAATTTTTTTCTGAATTTTCATTTGGATTTAATAAAACAATTTTTTTCTTATTTGGACTATTTACTTTTTCTTCATTTACATTAGTTTCATTTTTATCATTTTTATCATTATTATCATTATTATCATTTTTCTTATTATTATTATTATTCTCTTTATTTTGATTAAGCTCATTTTCATTTTTAGGAGAATCAATTGATTTAGTTACATTATTATTAAAAAGAAAATTAGAAGTATTTGCTATTCCATCACCTTTACGAGAAATATTATCTAAGCCACTACTTTTTTTTTTTAATCTAATATTAGTTAAATGAAATTCATGTCCTTGTTCAGTAATCATATCATTATTAAAACTACTTTCAACATTACTTTCAAATTCAGAACTAACATCATAATTACTTGTACTTTTTTTAAATAAAGATTCATTTCTTTCTTTAATTTGAGCATATTCTAATAATTCTAAATAAACATCATTCATTTCATTATATTTACTTTTTTTTTCATTTTTTGTATTTGTACCATAGAAACTATCAATATAATAAATATTTTCTTCATCATTTTCTATTGTATCACTATTTTCATCTTCTTCTTCAGTTTCTTCAATTTCGCTTTTTACACTACTTTCTTTAGATCGTACTTGATGTCCTAAAAAATAACTTAATTCTGAATTTCCATCTTCATCATCATTATATGTTGATTCTAATCGAATTACTGGTTCTATTTCTTCTTCTTCTTTTTTAAATGGCTTTTTAATTAAATCAAATGTTAATAAAGAATGCTTTTTTGTTGGCTTTCTTTCTACATGAATTTCTGGTTTTTTTATAAAATTTACATCTGCACTTTTTTTAAACATATTAAATAAAGGATTTGTTTCTTTTAGATTTTTTTTATATACATTTTCATTTTTATTATTATTATTATTATTAATATTATTATTATTGTTATTCTGAATAAAATTACTATTATTTTGTTTATGACCAAATAAACTTTTTTTTGGTAAATTTGTATTTGCTCTAATTAATGTACTTTGTATATTTTCAATATCTTTTTTTAATAAATTTTTATATTTTTCAGTACTATGTTCTCTTTTTTCTCTTTCTTTTGGTTTTTGTCTTTCTCTTAGAGTATCTTCATCTTCTCCTCTTAATCTCTTTTTGATGTCACCTGAAATTCTTTCTGTTCCTGTTAATCTATTTACTAATTGATTTGTTAGTTTTCTTTTTGTTATTACTTTTTTTTGACTACCATCTGATTTTAAAGAAATTGATTTATGGAATTTATTTCTTTTAAAAAAATTATCTGATGAATCATTTGTATTTTCTTGAGATTTTTGATTATTATTTTTACTTGATGTTATTAATTTTAAATTAAAGGGTTCATCATTTGAATTTTTTTTATTTAAAATAAAACTATCATGACGTACAATTTGTATTTCATTGTTACTATTATTTTTTTTTGCAGATTGATAATTATTGTTGTTTATTGTTAAATAAGATTTCAAATTACTATTTTTATTTAAATTACTGTTTGGGTTTTTATTTATATTATTATTAATATTATTATTAATAATATTGAAATTATTATTAGTTTTACTATTGTTATTTTTTATAGGAGTAATAGTGTTAAATTTTTTGAAAGAATAAGTATTATTTATATTGATATTATTGACATTATTAGTACTGATAATTTTATTATTACAATTACTTTTATGATTATTTTTATTATTCATTTCATTTATATTATTTTTAGGAGGACCACTAAAGGTCATTGTAGGAATAACATTTAATCTTTTTTTTTCACTTAATTCATCTTCAATGAAATCAGAATTATCAATAATAGTTTCTTCATTTTGAATTAATTTTAATTTTTTAACAATAGGCACCGAAGTTTTTTTCCGATTTTTATTTTTTTTTTTAAACCCTTCAGTAGTACTTTTCTTAAAGAAAAAATTTCCAAAAGGTCCTCTATCATTAGTACCATTCCAAGTGTCTCTTCTATTTTTAAAAAAATTTGTTAAAGTATTATTAACACTTAATATATTTTTATAACTTTTTAAAGTAGTAGAAAAATCACTTTTATCATGTGAAGAAATACTTTCAACATCAATTAATTTAGAATAAAAAGAATTTCTTTGAGCAACTTTAGTGTTTGATCTATGTAAATAAGAAAAAGAACTAAATTGAGTTGAATTACTTCTACTTTCAATAAACTTAATATATGTATCTCTTGAATGACTCTTTGTTAACATTGTTGCACTATTTAAACTATATACATTACTTTTTGCTTTTGATTCCATTACTGTTAAAATTGATTGAATTGCATTTAATTTTCTTGTTAATGTTTCAAATATTCCTCCTAATATTTCATTTAATTCTTTTGAAAAATTATATTTGTGATTTTCAGTAAATAAAAATAAAGTAAAATATATCATTGATATTAAATGAGATATTTCTTTTGGTTTTCTTTCATAATTATCAAAAGGTAATTCACATTCATATTGATATATTCTTATTAAGTTATTTAAAAAACTAAAATTATTATTTTTACTATTATCTATTGCTTGATTGGATTTTGAACGTCGATTTTCTAATAAAAAATTCGATTTGTTTAAATTTGAAGAGTTTTGAAAAGAATTTCCAGAACTTTTATTAAAAAATTTCATTAATGGACTTTTAGGAGAAAAAATTAAAAGATTATTTGCGTTATATTTATGAAAATTCATTGTGTCTCTAAAAAATTCTAATGTTGATATGTATTTCATTAAATGAGTCTTTACTACTCTCATTTGTTTATAAAACATTTTTTGTTCTTTACAGTAATTAACATGTAATATAAATTCATTCATTGAAACTTGTTGTTCACATATTCTACATATTTCATATAATTTTTTTGATTCTACTTTTAAAGTTACATTTTTCCAAACTACTAATTTAGTGTTAAAATAAAACAGAAATTGCTTTTCTAATTCAAGATTCATTTTTGTATTATGAATATTAAAAGTTTGAAGATATGGTTTATATTGAAAAATTTCTCTCCGATTTTTATCAAACAAAATACTATTTAACATTGCTTTTCTCTTTTCAATTTTTTCATTTGAAGCTATTGATAAGTGATTACATTTTGAAACAATTTCTATGAAATTATTTAAAATATATTTTCCTGAAGAAGAAAAAATATTTAAATTTAATCTTTCATTATCAGTATATAATATATTTGCAAAGGTTTTAGAAAGAGAATAAAAATGATCAATAAAATGTAGAATTTTCATTTGATTTCCTTTAAATTTTTGAATAATAATATTTTCTTTTCTTGAAGAATCAATAAAAGCACCAATATAAGCTTTAATTTTTTGAAATAAACAATTCATAGTTAAAGAATAATAATCTAATTTAAAAGAAATATTACTTAAAACAAAAAGACAAATTTGAGAAACTGAAACAATGAATTGAGTAATTTCTTCATTTTTTAAACATTCACAATCAGGATTTCCAGAATCCATTCTTAAATTTAAAACAAAAGGATCTTTTAATTTATTTGTTTTTTTCCCTTTATAATTATCTAAAAATTTTGCTATTTCATATCTACTTTTTTCAAATTCATTTAATATCATATTTTTAATTTCTCTATAATAATCTTCTGGCTTTGTTTCAATCATTGTTTCAAGAACATTATCAAATTTATCTATTTTTTGTATTAATTCTGTATCATCTTTTTCAACATTTAAACTATCACCATTATCGTAATTTTGTTTAAATTTTTTAATTAATTCTCTCATTATTTTAATTATTATATCTAAATATTCCTTTTGAGAAGTTATAAAAGTTTGAATTACTCTATAATCAAAATGTTTTTTAAATAATAATACTTGAATTAAAAATTTATTAAAATCTACTTCAATATTAGTTAATTTAACATTAGGAATATAATCAACAGAATATCTTTTAACAAATCTTTTTTTATTTTTTTGAGGATTAATTATTGAATTATCTAAATCATTATTACCAAGATTATCAATGGGAGTTTTATAAGATTTAACATTATAATGAATATTATCTAAATAAACTTTATCTTGGAAAAAATCTGTATCACTTTTACCTCTTATGTGACGATAAATTTTCATTTTCTAAATTATTTAATTATTATTATATAATCTCCAATGAAATATTTATTATTAATTTTTTTATATTAATTTTAATTTAAAAATAAATTATTCATAATCATTTTCTTTTATATATAAATTTTCTTTCAATACAAATTATATTTGTGGCTTTTTAATTCATTTAATAGTGAAAATTTTAATAATAAATTATTAATCATTTTAAACATTTTTGAGATTTTTCCTTGTTTAATATTGTATAACTTATTTTTTAATGAGCAAAACGAATATTAGGAAAAAGATTATTATCTAAACTTCTAATCCTTTCTTGATAATATTTAAATTATTATTTCCTCTTTAATTTCCTTCTTAAATGAATATATAAATATTTAATTGTTTTTAAATAATATTATATAAAATAATTGTAAAGAAGTTCAATTATTATTTCATCGATAATTTAATTATTTTTTTAAATTCTATCATAAAACTCTTCTATTTCTTTGAAAAAAAGTTTTATTTTTATTTGATTTATTATATTTTTTTTGTTTTTCTTTAAAATTAACAAAAAATCTTCATATACCCTTAAGAGCAATATTTTATTTAATCTTTTTTTTTATTTTTTCTATATTTTATGAATATGTTCTTATGGACTATATAATTATTACTTTTTTCTTTGAAAGTGTAATAATTACCCATTATATTTTTTTTATTTTAATTTTCATTGTTTAAATAAATGAATTATTTTTTTTCATGAAATTCAAAAGTTTAAGGAAGATGATTTAATTGAAATTTATTATAATTTTTAATTTTTATTTAAATGATTTAACCTTCAAGAGTTTTAAATTTTACAAATTATAAATAAAGTTTTATGTTGATAAAAGAATTATATAAATCTGATGATTTAGAGTTTAATTGTATGATTAATAATAAAATAAAAAATAAAAGAAAAAACTATGAGTATATATTTGCATATTGGATATATATTCAAAATTTTATTAATAAAATTATATTATATTTACTCTTTTTGTTATTTAAATATTCACACAATAAATTTTGTTTTAAAAAATAAATTCAAAAAATATTTCTATTTAAATTTCAAATAAAAAAAGTAAATTTAAAGAAAAAATGGTTTTAATTCTTTGAAATGAAACAAGTAATTCCCTAACAGATTTTTTTTATTAACAATTATATTTTTATCAATTTAGTAGAAAATAAAAGTTAAATCTTTAAATCAATTAACTTCATAAAAATTATATTCTTAAATTTTTTATATATTTAATATTTTATTATTTATTGAACATCACCTAATAAAGAGCTTTTTGTAATGACAAATTTACAAATAGGACAATTTCCATGAATTAAAATCCATTCTTTAATACAATCAATATGAAAAACATGAACACAAGGTAAAGTAGTAACTTTATCTCCTTCGTGAAAATCATCATAACAAATAATACATTTAAATTCAATATCATTATTAATTCTTGGACCTAAAGTTGTAATAGGTAAACAGTTAACAATATCTTTTGGACTAATTTTATCATCTGTATTTTTTTTTTTATTTAAATTTTTAATTGAATTTACTATTTTTACAGTTAAATCTGCATAACATTCTGGAATTAAAAATGCACATCCTATTAAATCTGCTGTTACTTGAACTATTCCAACTTTATTTTCTTCAATAAAACCTTTTATTTTTTGAGAAACTGTTTCTCCTTCTTTATTTTGTATTCCTAATATTTTTTTTTCATATGCTTCTCTTTCTTCTTTGTTTTTTATTTTTGATAATTCTTCTAAATCTTTATTATTATCATTATTATTATTATTATCCTTTTCATTTCTAAGAAATCTTTGAAAAATGTTAAATTTTGAAAATAATCTATCTTTGATTGAATTATTATTTGTATTATTATCTTTATCGTTGTTGTTATTATTATTGTTATTATTGTTGTTATTATTGTTATTATTGTTATTATTATTATTATTATTATTGTTATTATTATTAGTATTATTATTATTATTATTATTATTATTATTATTATTATTATTATTGTTATTATTATTTAAATCATTATTATTGTTAATATTATTGCTATTATTATTATTATTTATAACATTATTATTGATAATATTATTGTTATAATTATTATTTGGCCTTCTATTGTTATTATTACTATTATATTTATTGAAGAAATCATCATCATCAAAATATGGATAATTATTATAATTTGGATATTTATTGTCATTATAATTTGGGAAATTATTGTTATTATTATTATAATTTGGATAATTATAGTTATTATTATTTGGGAAATTATTGTTATTATTATTATAATTTGGATAATTATAGTTATTATTATTTGAGTAATCATTGTTATTATTTTTTGGGAAATTATAGTTATTATTATTATAATTTGGGTAATTATTGTTAAAATCATTATAATTTGGATAATTATTATTTCTAATATTAAAATTTGGGAAATTATTGTTATTATTATTTAGGTAATCATTGTTATTGTTATTATAATTTGGGAAATTATTGTTATAATAATTATAATTTGGATAATTATTATTTCTAATATTATTATTAGGGAAATTATTCTTTTTATTATTATTCTCATCATTATTATTGAAATAATTATTATTTTCATTTGTTGTTTCTTCATTGTTTTGTAATTCATGATTCAATATATGATCATAATAATCATCAATAATAACTTTCTTTGAACAATATGGACAAATTTTTTGTATTTTACAAATTTCATCATGAAACCTTTGAGAAGTCACAGGATAAGATTTTTGACATTTTTCACAAAAAAAAGATAACATTGGATTTTTTTCCATTTTTTTATTAAAAAAGAAATTATATTATTTTAAAACAAATAATATAAAAAACTAAATTATAAATTATTTCCATAAAAAAAACCAAACAAAAATTAAAAAAAATGAATAAATAAATTTTTAAAAATAACCCAAAAAAAAAAATGCAAGACTTAAATGAAATATTGTCAAAAATGAAAGAAACAGAAAATAGAAATAACATAACATCAATGTTAGAATTAGAAAAACTTCCAAAAGAAGAAAAAAACAAATTATTTAAAGATAAAATGAGAGAATTTGGAGTAACAGCAACATGGAAATGGGAAGATGTAGAAAGAATATTACATAATGAGTCGATTTGGAAATCAATAAAATCATTTGGAGAGAAAAGAAGTTTATTTAATGAATTTATTAGAGATTGTAAAACAAGAGAAAGAGAAGAGCAAAAATTAAGAAAAGAAAAATTAAAATTAAAATTTAGACAAATGTTAGAAGAAGATAATACTTTAAATTCAGATAGTAAATTTAATGATGTTTTTAATAAATTTTGCTTTGATGAAAGATTTAGAGCAGTTGATAAAAGAGATAGAGAAGATATTTTCCAAGATTATATCGATTTACTTTTAAAAAAAGAAGAAGAAGAATTTAAACAAGAAAGAGAAAGAAAAAAAAAATTATTTGAACAAAGTTTAATAGATAAAAAAATCCCTTCTGATATGAGATGGAATGAATTAAAAGAAGAATTTGAATATGATCCTTTATTTAAATCTATGGAAAAAATTGATCAATTACAAATCTTTATCGATTATATCACTAAATTAGAAAAAGAAGAAAATAATAAAAGAGAAGAAGATGAAAAATATAATGCTTATAGAAATAGAGAAAAATTTAAAGATTTATTAACTTCATATTTAGAACAAAAAAAAATTGATATGAAAACTAAATGGAAAGACTTTGTTAAAGAAATTAAAGATAAAGAAGAATATTTAAATTTATTAGGTCAAAGTGGTTCAACTCCTTATGATTTTTTTAATGATTTAATTATTTCTTTAAAACAAGAATATAAGAAAAATAAAGCAATTTTAAAACAAATATTAAAATCTAATACAATTAAATTTTCTTCTAATATTACTTATGAAAATTATGATGAAGTTTTATCAAAATTTGAAGATTATAAAAAAATAAAACCTGATTTAAAATCTGTTTTATATGAACATATGATTAAAAAATTAAAAGAAAAAGAAATTGAACATCAAAAAAGAGAAGAAAAAATTGCTAATAAATTATTTTCTTATATACAAAGAAAAAAATTAAATTTAACTAAAGATAATACTTTTGAAGAAGCTTTTCCTCAAATTAAAAAACATAAAAAATTTATTAATATTACTGAAGAACATTTAAGATATGCTTATAATTTATTATTAAAAATGTTAAATTCAAATAATCCTTTACCTATTAATATAGAAAAAGAAGATGGTGAGACATCTAATTAATAATATTTTTTATATTTTAATTTATTATAATTTAAATTATAAATAAAATAACTTTTTATTTTTAAATTCTTTATAATTTATATTATATTAAATTTATATTATATTAAAATTATACATTAATAGAATTAATATTTAATTATTTTTATTTCTTTTATTCAAAAAATTATCAGTAACATACATTTGATTATTTTTAACTGTTTGAAATAAATGATCATATCCATTATCAGGATCAAAAAAAGTTTTATATTCCCTTTTATTTTCTTCAATTTGAAATCTTTCATCAACTAATTTTCTTTCAAATTCTGGTTCTAAATAATATTCACTATCTTGAGGCATTTGATAAGGATTAAATGCATTTTCTTTTGCTAATAATAAATAATATTCTTTAGGAGTTAAATTATAATATTCAGGAGGTCTAATATCATAAACATCTTTTTCAATTAATAAGGTACTTTTACAATTTGCACAAATTACATATTGTGATTCTATTCTTATCATTATTCTTTTTCCACAATTTTTACATATTACTGCTGTTAATTGACCTAATACATCTTTACTTATATCTGAATATTCTAATATTATTTCATTTATTTCTTTACATTTTGGACACTTTCCTAAAGATAAATTTGGAGGGAGTAAAAATTTAAATTGACATTTCCAACAAATTATTGGACGCTATATTAGATTATTATTTTATTTTTTAATTACCATGTTTTCTTCATTTAAATCTTCCATTTTTTTAAATTAAAAAGTAATAAACTATATTAAGTATATTTTTTTGTAATTATTTTTTATTTTTTTAAACTTTTAGAGTTCTTTTATTTGTAATTTTAATATTTGATTAATAATATTTTATTTAAACAAATTCTTTAAATACTATTCACAAGTAATTAATTAAATTTATTAGTTTAAAAAAAGTCATTATAAAAAAAGTTAGTCTTTTTTATTTATTTCATAAATAAGAATTTGTTATTTTATTTTATTATAATTTATATATTAATATACATAGAATTAATATTTTTAATAATTAAAAATTATTCATTTATGAAAAAAAATTTAGATATTATATTTAATGGAGCAAGCACCTAAACCAATTTCAGAAACTAATTTTCCTAAAAAATCTAAAACTTTTTTACTTACTTCAGATAAAAATAATAAATTGAATGTAAATATTCAAACAGAATCAAATTTAGAAATTAGAATTGATGCCATTTTTTCAAATCATCAAACAAAGTATTCTCAAGTATATTCTTTAAAAACTTTAAAGAATAATAAATATCTTTCTTCACTGGATACCATTGATGAAATTTTCGATGAAATTATAAATAAAATTGAATATAAAAATCCAACATTAATTGAAGAAAATAAATCATTAAAATTTATTATTGAAACTGGTCATTCAAAATTTAAAGAAATTATATTTTATTTAAATGAGAAAGAAAAAAACATTAATGATAAAATTGATGAATTATATTTATATATAAATCAATTTATAGAAAGAGAAAAAATTCAAGATGAAAAAATAAAAAGTTTAGAAAATAAAATAAAGGAATTAGAAAATGTTAATGATGAATTGAAAAAAGAAATTAAATCATTAAATAAGATCAATGAAGTTGAAAGTATTATATTAAATAATAATAAAAACTATATAAATACTCTAAAGAATTGGATTAATCCACAAAAAAATTTTGAACTAAAACTATTATTTAGGATGTCAAGAGATGGAAGTTATTTGAGTACTTTTCATGCATTATGTGATAATAAAGGTCCAACAATATCTTTATTTTATTTAGATGATGGAACAATTATAGGTGGATATACTCCTTTAGATTGGAATACTTTTTCAGGATGGAAAATTGATAATGATACTTTTATCTTTAATTTAAATAAAAATTTAAAATGTATGAAAAAAAGTATTAATTGTGGTTCTATCTTTTGTCATCCTCAATATGCAGGATTTTATGATACATTTGGATATTATGAAAAATCAAATTATGATATGAAAAAATTATTTTTTCTAAATGGGGATAGTTATTTTCTAAATGGAAAACAGATTTTAAATTTTAATAAAGAGACAGAATTAACTCCTAAAGAAGTAGAAGTCTTAAGTGTTATTGCATTATAAAACAGTTTTGAAAGAAAACATTATTTAAAAGAATAACATTAAACACATTAGCAATATCATTTTTTTTAAAGATAATCTTAATTTAATTTCTCTTAAATTATCATTCGAAAGAATAATCACTTTTTTTATGAATTAAAAAATCTATAATTCATGAAGATAAAATCGTTTATTTAATAAAATGATAATAGGATTTTAAACTAAAAAGAATAAATTTTTTGGATTTTTCATTATGATTATAACAATATAGTGAATTAATTGTAATATGAGTTTCTAAATTTGTTTCATTTAATTTTGGAGAATAAATTTCATATTATATAAGTTTATATAATTATTATATACTAATTCATCAATATTCTCATATCACAATTCTTAAAGTTATTCGATTATATAATTTTCTCATTCATTGTTGTCGCAAAAAAAGTTGGTAAAAGATTATGAAAATTGGGCAATTTGATTATCATATCTTTTTCATTATATATAATAATAATATTCACACAATAAATGAAGAAGAATATTTATGAAAACAATAAATTTAATTTAGAGATTTAAAATATTATATCAAATAAAAATAAAACAATTTTAAACAATAAAATCAGAGAAGATGATTAAAATTGCTAATTATATTTATATTTTAGTTTTAATAATTACATCTAATATTATTGTATTTACTCTTTGGAATCATCAAAGTGAATTGAGTGATTCATTAAAATTAAAATGAAATAAAGAAGATCTTTTCCTTGTAAATTTAAAAGCATAATTTACAATCTTTTAAACTTAACATTACATAAAATAAAGGATTTTAAATAAATAAAAATCAAAACATAATTCTAATTGAGAGATTCATTTTGTTATAAAAAGATATATAAAAAATATTATCTTTTTTAAAACATTAATAAAATTATTAAATGATATTTTAAAAACACCAAATTTTAATTATTTTTTCGTATCTATATAATGTAATATCCTCATTTTTTAATAAAACAAAATCTGATATATATTCATCATGATTTTTTGACCAAATATAAAGTAATTAATTCTATAAATTAAAATATCTCTTCTTTCATTTCCAGTTAAAAAAATAACTTTTTTTTTACTTAAAGTTATTCCAAAAAATTTATTTGAATATTCAATTTCTTTAATACTTATTTTTTGATATTGAAATAATATTCAATGAATAAATTTAATATTTGAAAAACTTTAATCTATTCCTTCAACAAAAATATATATCTTCATTAATTTTACCTAATAAATTAATTCTACCACAATTAGTTTCTTAATTACAAAACTTAATTCCATTAATTACATTAATTATTCTCATATAATTAATAATAATATTGAAGTAATTTATTAGGAATTGTTTGATTTTTAATATTTAATTATCTAGTATTTCCTTTCATTATTCATTTTTATTAATCATTAATTAATTCAAATTAATTTATTATTGAATGAATTATTTTAAATTTTTTTAATTATGATTTGATTGTTATTATTTTCAGGAAAGATAAATATATAAAATAATAAATGTTAGAAAATATAAATAAAGAAGAAATAATAGAAAAAATAATCAAAGAAATTCAAATATTAAAATTAAAAAACGAGAAATTAGAAGAAAGAGTTGAATCACTGGAAAAAGAAAATAATATAAAAAAACAAATAATTAAAAAAGAAGAAGATTTAGATTGTAAAGAAAAAATGAATGATTTCGAAGGAAGAATTAAAACATTAGAAAAATTATATTTTGGTTCAAATTTAAGAAATATTAAAACAAAAAAAGTACATAAAACACAAATTAATTATATAACATCATTTCCTTTATCTGGAAATATTATATCAGTTTCAAATGATTTATCCATTAATATTTATAATAAGAATTTAGAATATATACAAACAATAAAAAATGCACATTCACGTAACATAACATTTATAGATATTAAAGATGAAAATAATTTTATATCATGTTCATTTGATAAAACCATTAAAACTTGGATAAAAAAAGAAAATATATTTCAATTAAATCATACAATTAATAATGCTCATAAAAATTTTATTTACAAAGTAATATATGCTTTAAATAATAATTTAATTTCATGTTCAGCGGATAAAACAATTAAAATATGGTCATATTATAATAATAATTATCAATGTATAACAATATTAAATCATTTAGATGAAGTTAAATCTTTTTTATTATTAGAAGATAAAAAAATATTAATAACTTCAGGATGGGATAAAACAATATTTTGGAATATAAATAATTATAATATATTATTTATTGAAGAAAATGCGCGTTGTTCTTCAGTAAATGCTTTAAAAAGAATAGATAATGATAAAATTATTGTTGGCGGAGAAAGTAATGGATTAATTCAAATTATATCAATTAAAGAAAAGGAAATTGTAAATAAAATTGAAAATGGATTTGAATGTTGGGGAATATGTATTATTAAAGATAAAGATGTTATATTAATTGGAGGTAGGAGTAATATTATTAAAATTTATTCTTGTGATAATTATAATTGTATTAAAATTATTAAAGATGCTCATGGATTAATTAATTTTCATAATACAGGATTTGGTTCTTATATTTATGGATTTTTAGAACTTAAAGATGGGATGATTTTATCTTATTCTAATGCAGATACTATAAAATTTTGGATATTCTAATTTTGTGAATTTGTCTTGTTTTTTTTTTGTAAATAATCCAAACAATTTTTTTTGTGTATTTTTAACAAATATTATAATAAGATTTTTTCTTTTGTTTTTATTTTTTGAAGTTTTGATTTAATTAATTATGATTAAAATAAGGATTTTAAATTAGGAAAAAATAAATTATTTATTTTAAGAAATATTTGTATTTAAAAACATAAATATATGAATAAATATATGATTAAATCACTATAAATAATTTAATTTAGTTATATTCTATTAAACCTTTTACTAAATTATTTTCTTAGAAAAGATAGTTAATTTCTTTTATGAAATTAAGATATCTGTAAAATCTATATTTAAAAATATTTTTTTTATTATATTAATTTTATAAATGGAAATTGATCAAGAAAAAGTGAAGCAATTATTTATGAAATATGATACAAATAAGAATCAAACTTTAGAAAAAAATGAATTTATTAAAGGTTTTAAAGAATTATTAAGTGAATTAGGAGAAAATTTTCCAGAAAAAAAGAATGAGCAAGTGGCATTAGAAGGAATAGCTCAATTTGATTTAAATGGTAATGGTTGTATTGAATATGACGAATTTGAAAAATTAATACAATTTTTAGTAGAAGAAAAAGGTTATGTATTAAAATAAAATAATATATTTTGTATATTATTTATATAAATTAAAATTAATAATAAAAAGATATTCACATATTATTCATTTAATATAAAATAAAAATAATTGAATAAAAATATTATATTTTCTATTTACCAAAATTAAATAAAAAAAAAGTAAATAACTTAAAAAAATTAAAAAAAAAATATTAAACATCTAACCATTTTTTTTATTTCCTGAACAGCATCTATCTTTTTTTTTTTTTATATTATTTCCAATAACAATATTATTTGAATTATTATTATCATCATCAGATTTATAATTAGTAATATATTTAGAAGCCATATCTTCAATTAAAGAATTAATAGCTTCATAATTTTTAGCAGTAGTTTCCTTAAAAAATGCTCCAATTTCTTTAGCAAATTCTTCAGCCTCTTCAACTTTAACTTCTTCTTCTTCATATAAATCAGATTTATTTGCAGCAATACCAAAAATAATATTTTTTCCAACTGCACTTGTTACATATGAATACCAAAAATTTTTTAATTCTTCAAATGATTTTTTATTAGTTATATCATATACTAAAAGCGCCATTTTTGAATTTTTAACAAATAATTGATTTACTGTTCTAAATTGCTCTTGACCACATGTGTCCCATAATTGCAAAGATATATTCCCATTTGGTAATTCTAATTTCTTTATCATTGTATCATATCCTATTGTTGATACTTTTTCTTCTTGAAATAAGTGATCAATGTATTGACGAAGTAAACTTGTTTTTCCCACATTTGTTTCTCCTACTAATATTAATTTTGCTTCTATTTCTTGAGACATTTTTTTTTATTTATGTTTATTTTTTTTTTTTTTAAAAAAAAAGGAGTTTTTTTATCATATAATAAATCATTTTTACTTTTTTTAAATAATCAATAATTAATTTAATTGTTTAATGAGTTTTCACAATTTTTTCTATATTCACTTTCACTAATATTTATTAAATCTTTATGAGATAAATTAATTAAATTATTAATGATTTTTTTTAAACTATCTAATAATCTATTATTTTGACTAATTTCTTTATCCAAAAATAAATCCATATAAGTAATATTACTCATCATTCTATGAGGTTTAGCTTTAATAATAGCATAAATAAAAACTAAAGTAGATTTTTTTTCTTCATTATTTCTATGTCCTTCATTGAAAGTAATAGTTTCAATAATATAATTATTTAATTTATTAAAGAATTCCATTTTTTTTCTTGGAACTCTTTCACTATCAACTAATTTAATAAAGTTAATTATATCAGTAAAGAAATTTTCATGGATTAAATAATTTTCTTTTATTATATGATGAGGTTGAACCCAAGAAAGAACAACACATTTATGAAAAACTTTAAAATCATTTAAATTTAATTCTAAAGGATAAATCTTATCATATAGTTTTTCAAAAATTAAATCATTTATTTTACTAAATAATCTTTTTCTATATTCATTTAATTCATTATTTTTATCTTTTCTTTCTTGATTTTTTAATTCAATTTCATTAAAAAATTTTATTATTGTTTCAGTATATGTCATTAAATGATTTATTTTATCTTGTGAAATTGAGTATTTATCATTTTTCATTATTTCATTTAAACAATCTTGTATTTTATTCTTTTTTTCATTCTCTTTTTTAATATTTGGATTTATTAAATTATCTTTTAATAATGAAATAATTTCTCTATCATCTATTTGAATATAATTTTTATAATTAGATATTTTATTTTCGAAAACCTTTTTTATTTTTAAGATTTGTTCAGGAACTTTCATTTCTTGAATTATTTGAAAATAATCATCATCTTCTTGAAGCAATTCTTTATTAATTTGAGGGAATTTTTCAATAAAAGAATTAAAATCTTTTGTACATTCTAATTTTTTATGAGAAATTATTGTTTTATCTTCAGGTAATTTTTTTTCATAAATATGAAATATTCTTTTATTAATATTAATTTCAAAAGCTAATTTCTCATCAAAGCTATTAGAAATTTTAACTAATTCTTTATTCATTTCTATTTCCATTAAACTTTTTTCAATATATTTATAACTGCTTTTTATTTTTTCTAAATTTTTCATATCATTTATAATTTCAGTACAAATTGTAGTTGAGTTATCAAGTTCATTTATTGATTCTATTAATTTATCTTTTAATTCTAATAAAATATCTTCTATTTTTATATTATTTTCATTAATTTTTTCCAATAAAGCAATTAATGTTTGTGCATACCAATAAGGTTTTATATTTTCTAAAGAAATTGTTGTTTTTAAAAAGTTCACTGATTCATTTAATAAACTTAAAAAATCTCTATTTTCTGAATTTATATTTGAAATATGTTTATCATAATATAATACTATACTTAAATAATTTTCAAAATCAATAATTAAATTACTAATATTAGATTCTTTTATTTTAGTATCTGTTGTATAAAATATTAATTTATCTTTATTTTCAATAGCATTTTTTCTTTTTTCAAAATCTTTTCTATATATTTCTCTTTGATATAATAAATAATTTTTTTCACCTTTTTTATCACATTTTTCTTTAATTTCATTCATAATATCTTCAATTTTAATATATTTATTAATATAGGTAACTATTCTTTTTCTTGTTTCCATGAAAAAAGATTGAGAATCATTATTATAATTCTTAATATAATTTTGATTTAATTCTAAAGGATCTTTCATATCATTATAAACTTGAATCAATACATTTACAATATCTAAATAATCATTAACAGTTAAACAAAAATTAAAATATCTAAAATGTTTATCAGGATTTTCTTGGAAATAATCATAAAAATAATTATCAATTGGAATTTCACCAGAGGTTAATTTTTCTATATAAGGTGAAAAAGTAAAATTAGTTAATTTCCCAAAAAATTCATAATAAATAGGCATAATTTCTTTAATTAATAACCAATTGAAAGGAATATAATGAATTGAGTTTTTTGTATTAAACATTTCACCTCTTATAATATTATTCATTATTTTAGTTATTTCACTAATTTTACTATTTAATTGAGAATCAAAAATACAATCAATATAAACTTCAAGATCAAATGCTTTTATATATTGAGTAAATATAGTAAAAAAAAATTTAGCTACATATTTATAAATGTCTATTGTTGAAGCTTGTGGAAATTTTTGTATTACAATTATTTTTATCATTTTACAAACACATCTTATTATATGAGGAATTGCTTGAGCATTATTTAATAAATTTTGGAAAATTAAAAGTAAAATACTTCTCGCAGACATAAAACATTTTATATAATAATTAAAAAGCTCTTCACTATTTTCTTCATTAGTAATTAAATCAATTAAATGAGAAGAAGAATAAAATTGCTTATTTGGATCATTTTCATTTAATTGTTTATTACAAAATTCTTTGATTATTTTATTTTCACATTCATTTATATATATTTCAAGATATTTTTTTTCTAAAGATGATAAATAATGTGAAAAAAAAAATAATCTATCTTTTGAATATATTTTTTCTTTTTCTTTTTCATACATTGATTTAGGGTTATTTTCTTCAGGAGTATTTTTCATAATATTCTTAATTGTATTTATTATAAAAGACCAATTTTCATTTCTTTTTAATCCAAGTTCAATTATTATTGGTTGTAAAAAATTGTGAAAAAATAATCTAACTTCATATTTCTTTTTAATTGATTGAAGTAAGCATCCACATTTTGTATTTTTTAAAAATTTATCATATTCAGACAATGAATTAATATTTATAAACTCATCTTTCAATGCTCTATATATTAAAATTAATAATTCATCTTCAACATTATTTAAAGATAATAAATTTTCATAAAAATTATCCATAAATAAATTAGAAAATATAAAAGCAACTTTATCAGTACTTGCATTTTGGTAAATTTTATAAATAATTTCAGGATCTTTTCTTAATTCTAATAACAAAAATAATAAATAATCATAAGGCGTTGATTCAGAAGGATTTGTGTTTATCGTTATTTTATAATTTGTTTCTCCTGTTAATGAAGTTCTTCTACTTATATAATTATATTTTAATTCATATATTTCGCTTATATTTTTTTTTATTTTATTTATCTCTTTTAAAGAATTTGCAACTGTTAAATGAATTAAATAAATTTAATTTACATAATACTCTTTTTGAATTGTCTGTGTTTATTAATTGCTGAAGAGTTTTTAATATTTCAACATTATTTGAATTTTCCATTTTTATATTTTTATAATTTATTTTTAATTTAAATTTTTTATATGTTAATTATTGAAATTATTATTTAATACATTAGCTTTATATTGCATTACTTTTAGGAAATATTGTTGTCTTGAAAATTTTCTTATATATGAAATAGCTTCTTGAAAAGTAATAATTCCTTTTTCAAATAATTTTTTAAAAGTAGAAATATATTCATTTAATGTTAATTCATATGAAGTATACTTTAATTTATTATGATTATATTCATGTACAAAATTATCAATGCAATCTAATGAAATAGGTATTGAAGTTTTTATTTTTAAAGTTTCTACTTCTTGATTTAAAGAATTTTCCAATGATTCATATTTAGCAAATATTTCTTGTAATTTTTGTATATTATCATTCAATTTTGAATCATTTTTTTCTTTTTCTACTTTTTTATTATTAATAACGTTTGTTAACATATTAATTTCATTTTTTGATGATATTAACTCATTCATTTGAGTATCTATTGTTTTATTTTCTTTTATTTTCCATAAAATCTCTCTTCTAAGTATATTTTGTAAATCATAATCAGTAAAATAATTATTTAATTTACTTTCATAATTATTTTGAGAATTATAATATATTGGAGCAGTATTTAAAGAATTTGATTGATTTTGATTATTAATGTTATTATTATTATTATTATTATTAGCATTATTATTATAAATTGGAGGAGGAACATACATTTTATTTCCATCACCAACATTTTTACCTGAACGTAAATCTTCATATATATTAGATTTTTTAACATTATTATTTTGATAAGAACTATTATTATTATTATTATAATTATTATAGTTATTATAATTATTATTAGGTTGATATAAATTATTTTGATTATTATTATAATTATTTGATTGATTATAAAAAGAAGGAGGATTAGAATAATTAGAATTGTTAACATTAGAACCATATACTTGATTTACTTTATTCTCATATGGATTATTTAATAACATATTTGAATTTAGAGGATACATTATTTGGGTAAAATTTATTTTTTTTAATTGTTGAAAATCTAAATTACAATTTCCAACATATGTAGTAATTGTCTTCATATCATTATAACAAGGAAATGTTTCATTAAAAGAATTTCTTAAACTTGTTAAAATTTCATCTAAATTTCTTATTTGAGAATTCCAACTAGTAAAATAGTTAATGTTAATTCTTAAATCTTTTTTATCAACACTAAATTCAAATTCATTATTAATATGTAAATGTGGTGGTTTATTTTCAAAATAAAATTCGGGACCGTTTAAAAGAAATAATTGGGGATAATAAACTAAAATATCCACTTTTAATTCTTTATTAAGATAATAAACTGGAATATTATGTCTTCCAATAATAATATCCCCATCAACTCTTTTAGTAAAATATAAAATTGAATTTTCTTTTTGAGCATAATTTTTTATGAAAAAATCTAATAAAGTATTTTTATCTTCATTAGGATATAATAAATTTATTGCATATGTAATCTCCATTTTTTATAATGTAATAAATATGATTTTTTAAAAATTAAAATTTTTATTAGATTATTTATAAGATATTTTCTATTTAAATATTTTATTTCATTTTTTTATTATTTTTTTCTTTATAATATAATAATAATAATGAACACAAAAATATTTTCTCAAATTTATAATCCAGCAAAAAGTAATGAATTAAGATTAGATAATAATGATATTGTATTTAGAAGATATACAACCTTTTTGTTTGGAGATAAGGCTTTTAATTTAGATTCAATTGAAGAAAATTTCTTGAAAATTTTAGAAGAAAAAAACAAAGCTTTAGAACCTTTAGATTATTTAGATGATATTCAATCAAAAATATTAAATGAAGATATTTTCGAAATTAGTTCTGCTTTTAATTCATCAGCACCAATTTCAAAATCAGATACAATTATTTCTTCTTAAAAAATATTTAGATTTTATAAATAAAAAGTAATTAAGTTTTTATTCTTGATTATAATAAGATAAGAATAGTGATTTAAAATCTTTATATTATAATTTCAAAAGTAATAATTTTATATATGGGTTTTTATATTTATTAGTTTTTGTAAATTAGCATTGAAATTATGAAAAATAAATAAATTATTATAAATGGAATTTATAAATGAAATTACAAAAAATAAACAATTTTAAATCGATCATCTAAAGTAAGATTATTTAATTTTATTTTTAAGGACATATTAAGAAATATAATATTTATTGAAAATACAATTTTTATTAAAATTTTATTGTTAATTCTTTTATAGAAAATCAAAAATTTTATAAATAAATTTATGCACCAAAGATTTATGAAAATAAAATTTCTTTTAATATTTCTTTAGGGGAAAATAAAATAAATTTTTTAAATTATATAATATTATTATTTTTAAATTTAAAATAAGAAATAAATATTTATATCTTTTTTACCAACCATTATCCTCATTAATATTATTATCCAAATTATTATATTTTTGTTACTATTATTTTGTTCTTTTTTAATATCATAATTTTTATTATTTTTTCTACTATTATGTTATCATAGTCTTTCCTATTACTCTGTTTCCTAATATAATCCTTCTTCTTATGATCTCTATTTCTTTGATTTCTCTTTATTTAAATCATTTTTTTCAAAATTTACAAAATGTTTATGATCTCTCATAATATTAGATTTAGTTTGTAAATCAATTTAAATTTCTTAGGTTCAATTTCTTTAATTCTTGCTTAAGAGTAGTTCCTTCTTTATATCTTTCTTTCGTTTCTGTATAAATTCTTTTTAATTTTCTTCAAATATATCTTTTATACAAAATGTAGAATCTAAACTATTCATTAATCTATAATTTACATATAGTTGATTAACTTTTGTTACTATTCTAAAATTATCATCTCCTATTAATAAATGAAATATTTATTCTAGTTTTAAATCTTTTCTTTCTCTTCTTGGATGTTGAAATGGGTTATTTAATTCTTTTCTAATTAAATCTAAATACAATTTTAATTCATGAATATTTATTTTTGGGCTATCAAGAATATTTATTTTTCGTTTTGTTAGTCATTCATTTAATTTTTTAAAAATTTAAATATTGTTTTTTAAAATTTTTTTTTTGGTTTATTCACTATTTTTTGTTAAAATGAATATATAAAATAAATGAATATTTATTATTTAATTGTATATTTTAACTTTGAAAAATGAATATTTGATTTTTAATTTTTCAAAAGATAAATCAATTTTTAAATATTTGGCTTTAATTAATTAAATATTTTCAATTATTTGATTTATAAATTTGGAAATTAAAATATGGAAAAAATTTATTTTTCAAAAAATAATAATATATATATTATCTAGTTTCTTTTAATATATTAAATTCAAAAAAATAATAATTTTTTAAAACTTTTATATTTATAAAACACAAAACAAAGAAAATTAGTCTTTGAAAAATTTAAATAAATTTAAATTATTTAATTAATCTTTTTTCTCATTATTCTCTATAATTAAATAAACTCCCTTTCAAAAGAAAAAGCTTAATAAAATATATATTAATGATTTTAATATTAAACTTAAATTTCTCAATATCATCAAAAATTAAAAACTTATGAAAAGACATAAAAAAAAATAAAAACTAATAAAAATCAAATAAAAGACAAAATCTTTTTTTTTAAATTTTTCCTTTTTAATAAAAAAAATTAAATAAAAAATAATCTAAATAAAATTTTTATTTAATTAATTACATAAAATATCTTATTTAAAAAATCCTTAAAAACTTGAAAGCCCATAATTAACTTAAATAATTTTTTTCAAATAAAATCAAAACTTTAATAACTATGATAAAAAAAGAAAATTTATTTTTCATTAAAATCCTTTGAATTATTAAAAGTAGAATTTAATTGATCATGAATATTAGGAGGATTAAAAACAAACATATTTCCATTAGCATCACTTTGACTTCTAGTTCTATGTTGTCCACAAATTTGAATATTATCATTAACAACCATTGATTTATTATTATTATTTCCTCTTAAATTTATATATTCATCTTCCATTCCAAAAATATTTTTATTTTTAACTGAATTTCTCCTTTGACCAAAAATAGATTTTTTTTTACCTATATTCCTCTTATTATCAATATTATCCTTCTTACTTATTTTTTTCTTTGTTTTTTCTCTTAAATAATTACCATAATATGCACTTGAATTTATTTTATCAAATGATGTAGTTGTAAAAGTATTATTCATTTTATTTCTTTCATTTTGTTTTTGATAAGGATTTGAAAATTGATTTACAATTGCAAAAGGATAATTTCTTAACCAATTAATTTGAACATTATTTAAATTAGGTTGATAAATATTAGAATTAAAACTATTATTATTCATTCCATTAAAATAATAATTTCCAAAAGAAGAATTTCTAACATCAACTCTATTATTATTCATCATATTTTTATTATATTGATAATAAGAATTTCCCATCATCATAGAATGATATTGATTATACATATTTTGATTAAAAGAATTACTTAAATTTTCATTGTAAGTAAATTGAGAAAGTTCATCAATACCTAAAGAAAGAGATTTATCTAATGTATTTTCTTTAGTAATAAAAGGATGTCTTAAACATTGATTTGCATTCCATCTTAAATTTGGAGATAATTGTAACATTGTTTTTAAAAAATCAACAAATGATTCTAATTCTAAATTATTTTTTGTTGAATTATTCAATGAACTATAACTTTGACTAAGATGAATATTATCTGATTTTTTAATATCATTTTCTCTTTTAACATTACATAAATCATTTAAAGAAAACATATCATAAGGAATAGTTGATTTTTGATATGTATCATTAGGATTTTCGAAATAATATTCTTCATGTGTTTTTAAAACAGGTTTATTATATTTATCTATTTTATAATATTTATTAAAATTTCTTCCATTTTGCATCATATAAAAAGGTAAATCACCAAATAATTCTATAATTTTTTTTAATTGTTCATATTCACAAGAACCTTGTAATAAAGGAACGCCTAAATATAATTCAGCACATATACATCCAATAGACCAAATATCAATTTTTTCATTATACGGTATTCCAATAATCACTTCTGGAGCTCTATAATATCTTGATTGAATATATTTATATAATGTTTGACCTTCAAAACATGAACTTCCAAAATCAGTTACTTTTATATTTATTGAACCATTTATATGACTATCATCTTTATCTATTTTTAATAATATATTTTCTGGTTTTAAATCACAATGAATTATTTTTGCTTTGTGAAATTCTTGTGTTGCTTCTAATATTTGCTTTGATATTGTTCTTATTGTTCTTAATGATATTCCCATTATTTTATGTTGAAGAAATTGATATAAATCTTCTGTAAGTAATTCAAATACTATACATAAATGTTTATAATAAAAAAAATAATCTTGTAATTTTATTATATGTATATTTTTATCTTTTTCTTTTTTTTTTAATAAAGTTAATATTTTAAGTTCAATTAAAGATTGATTTTTATAAGCTTCTCTATTTTTAATAATTTTCAAAGCATAAAAATTATTATCAGTAAGTGATTGTACTTTAAAAACTTGTCCAGAAATTCCTTGTCCAAGAATATCAATTACTTTATAAGTATTATCAGGACCTTTAATTTCATCATTTTCAAAAACAATTAAATTATTTTCTTTATTATCTTTACCATCATTAGACACAGGTTCTCCTGGACTTGTTAAATTTCTTTTTGGTTTTGGTTGATTATAATATGTAGGTTTAATAGTTTGATAAGTTTCAATTTGATTTATTATTAACATTTTTAATCCTGAATTTTCTCTTATTTCACCATTTATATTATTGTCATTTGATTCTAAATCACTATCATATTCTTCAAATTTTTTATTTGTAATTTGAGCATTTTCGGTTTGAATACATTCTTTAAAAGATAAAAATTTTAAAGGAAATTGAATTGGTTCTACTAATTTTTCATCCATTGTTATATTTGGCTCTGATATATTTCCTAAGTAATTATTGTCATTTTCATTTGATTGATCTATGTCTAAGTAAAGATCCATTGTTATTATTTATTTTTATATTTATTTATTTTGATAGGTATTATGCATAATATTTAAATTAATAAATTTTGTTTATCTTATCTTTAATTATTTAATAATTTGGTATTAATTATTACTTATATTTATTTAATTAATTTTAAAGAATTTGAATTTCTTTTTTTTTTTCACTTTTATTTAAATAAATTTATGTATGTTGATTAAATTATTATTTTATATTCTCTTTATGATAACTTGTATTTTTTATTTTCAATATTCATCTTATTAATACTATTCTAATTGAATATTACATATAATTATCTCTTAAAATTTAAATTAAAATGAAAGTATTATTTAATCTAATAATTTTTAATAAAAAATTTTATATTAATTTTTATTTTATTGATATTTTATCAACACTAAAAAATTAATCTTTATAGAATAAAATCATAATAAAATAACATTTATTTTATCAATTATATTTGAATTAAAAAAAATGAGTTTCATTCTTTTTGATTTATATTATAATAGATAGATTTTCTAGAAATGATAACATCATTCTTGAATACGTTACTAATGTTAATATATTATAAAATTCAAAAAAAAGTAGAAATTCATTAACTTTATTATTAATTTTCCCAATAATAATTTTAGTTTTTACCTATTATTAAAAGGAAATATTTGATTTGCTCCAATTTAGTTATTTTAAGAAATACTATATACAATTTTTTGTATAGTAATTATTGATGAAATATTATTCATTGATATTAAAGAAAAAAATGAATAGATAAAATATATACGTTGATATATAGCATTTTATATTTAATATGGAGAAAAAGTAACTGATAAATATTTAGGTTCAAATAATGATTTTTATCAAAAAGATTATTCATCAATAAAATGAATCATATATTATTTTTTAAGTGATAAATATGATAAAAAAACAGTGGTTTGACATTAAAAAAAATAATAAGAAATTATTTATTTGAAGAATAATTGCAGAATTAATAGGATGTTTATTTACAGATAGAAAAAATGTGGAAAAAAGCAAATTTTTGAATTAGAAAAGAAATAAATAGATTATTAAAATATCTGTGCTTTAATATTATTTCCTGAAAGAACAACAACAATTGGTAAATAGATATTAAAATATAAGAAAGGAACTTTTTTTCCTTTATTACATATTAAACCATAAATTATAAATATTTATTATAATAACATGCTTTCTATTGGCTATATTAATATTGTTATGAATTATGGGAGAAGTTTAACTTTTTTTAATATTAATTTATAGATTTGCCTCTGATAAATCCTCTCAATTTATGTTTGATATATATTATTATTTAGATAATGAAAATGGTAAATTATTACAGAGCCTACTAGTAAAATTATTCGTTAAGTTATTCCGAGTTATTACCTTTAGAGATAATAACAAATTTATTAAATTTTTATTTACAAAGAATTATATTTAAAAGGATGTTGAAATTTATGAATAGGAATTTGAATAATAATATTTTATTTATTTATTGTTTTCTTATTCTTTTCACATATTTATTTTTTATATTTTCCAAACTTATTTAAATTTGATTCATCCATATTATTATTATTTTATTTAATTAATTTTTCCAATCTTTCTTTTTTTTAATAAATCAATTATATAACAATAAAAACATAAAAAAATCTTTAAAAATTAGTTAAAATCAATTTAAAAATAAAGTGAAAAATAAAAAAAAGATAAAAATTGTGTTCCAAAATGAATATTTAATTTAACTCTTATTATTTAATTTATTAATTTTTTCTTCTATACTATTATCAATTTTTTGATCAAGAGTTTGATTCATTTTTTTTTCAAAATCATCGATTAAATTACTGACAGTATCATGAACTTTATCACTGAATTTTTCATTAATATCTTTTAAAGCATCTTTTAAATTATCTTGAATATTTTTATCAGTTTCTTGACTGATTAATTTTTTTAAATCTTGAGTAGGAATAACTATATCATTATTTTTTAAATTATCATTATTTATATTTTGATTTTGATTAATAGTAAAAACAGAATTTTCTTCTTCTTCAAAATCAGAAGGTAAATCATCAATAATTTCAGATTCTGGATTATTTAAAGGTAATTGATTAATATTTTCTTGATTAAAATTATTTATAGAATCATTATTAATTTCTTCATTGAAAGTTATTTCTTCTTTTTGATTTTCTATTTCATATTTTTCTTCATTAAGTAAATTATTTTCAGGTTTTGAATTTAAATTTGTTTCTGCAATTAATTGTGGTATATCATATACAGGTATTTGTTCTTGTTGTTCTAAATCAAAAGGTAAATCTGTTATTTCTTCTTGTTGTGGTAATTTATTTTCAGGTTCTAAAGGTAAATCATTTAATTGTTCTTGTTGTTCTAAATCAAAAGGTAAATCTGATATTTCTTCTTGTTGATTAGGTAATTTATTTTCAGGTTCTAAAGGTAAATCATTTAATTGTTCTTGATGTTGTTCTAAATCAAAAGATAAATCTGATATTTCTTCTTGTTGAGGTAATTTATTTTCTGGAGTTTCTAAAGGTAAATCATTTAATTGTTCTTGTTGAGGTAATTTATTTTCAGGTTCTAAAGGTAAATCATTTAATTGTTCTTGGTGTTGTTCTAAATCAAAAGGTAAATCTATTATTTCTTCTTGTTGAGGTAATTTATTTTCAGGTTCTAAAGGTAAATCATTTATATTTTCATTCTCTTCATTATTTTTTAATGCACCTTCTTTTTCTTCTCTTTCTAAAAATTTAGAAGCTTTATCTAAATCTTTTTTTAAATGAAGAAGATTTTTTTCTAAAGATTTTATTGTTGGCTTTATTCTATTTAATAAATTCATTGTAAATGAAGTTGATATTAAAATGGAAAGAATGATTATTGTGAGGTTTTTCATTTTCCTTTAAATTAATTTTTTTTTAATATTTATTTTAGTTGTTTTTATTATAGTTTTATGATAATATTTTTATTATATTTTTTAAATAAAAAAATAATAATAACATAGTTGTTTTAAGTTATTGGATTAATATGTTTTTATTTATATTTTAATATGAATATAAAAAGAAGATTATTTTTATTTTCTATTATTCTCTTCAAATATATATTATATTCAAAAATAAATCTTTACAAAAATAAAACTAAGACTTATTTATTTTTCGTCATTTTAATTTAAATTTAAAAAAGATATATTATTATCAACCATTAATTCAAAAAAGTTGTTGTTCTTTTAAAAAGCTTTTTTTTATTCTTTGAGTTATCATTTTTTTTATCTATTTTATTATGAATTGTTTGAAGATCTTTATTTTTTTCCATCTTTTTTTTTTCTTCATTTTCATCTTCTTTTAATCTTTCTTTTGAATCATTCATATTTGAACTTATAATTAGATTCTCATTATCAAGTATTATCTCAACAGGTTTTGAATTATTTTGAGTACAACATAAGTGTTTTTTCTGATTATAATTATTTAAAATAATCTTACAAAAAATTCTATAATTGTATTCATAAATATTAAAAATTATTTCCAATAAAAATAATATTTTAAATTCTATAATATATTAAATTAAATTTATTTAAGTTATTATTGTTTAAATAATTTATTATTTAATTTGTATAATATATTATCATTGATAATTGAATAATAATAAAAAAATCTTAATAAAAAAAAATATGAATTCAATATAATTACTTTTAAAAATAACTTTTTTTATTTTTTTTTAATTTTGTACTAAAATATTTATCCTATTTTCTATTAATTGTATTAAATTAAAAATGATTAAATCAGAAAAAGATAAAAAAGACATTCTTACTTTAATATCAGATTTATTAATAAACGCAAGGAATACATTACCAAATGAAATAATAAGATTCTTTCACAACAATAATTATTCCCCAGCAAATTTTGAAGAAATAAGCGAAGATATAAATCCAAAATATGATTCACTAAGAAAAATGGATAATACTAAATATTCTAATAGTAAGAAAAAAGCAATTTTATCTACATTAACATCAATAGATTTATTTTTATATGATAAAGAAAGTGGTTTATATACTTTAAATCAATCAACAGCTGTTCATTATTTATCTAGATCTCAAAAGAAAAAAAAAAAGAAAGAAATTAAAAAAGAATATTTAGATGAAATAAAAAGTGAAGATGATAATTTAGATTATAATGAAAATGATAAGAGTATTAATAATGATAATGACAATCAAGATTTTTTATGTAAAAAGAGAAAAATTATTTCAAAGACTTTAACTAACACTCATTCTTCAAAATATATTGTTGCTTATGAATTATTAGATGAATTATTAGAAAAATATATTAAACTTTTGGATGGAAAAAAAATAATGACTAATCCTTTTTCAAAAATTGGTGATATTACTGATTTTATTGCTAAAGTTAAGAATAAAGAAAAGTTAGAAGGTATATTAATTTGCTTTAAATTTTTTAAACCGATTTTAAGGAAAATATTCTTATATAAAAATAAATTTGTCTTTCAAAATTTAAAACAAATTTGTGAAAAATTAAATAATTTTAATGAAAAAGTTGATTTAGTTCAAAAATATCTTGAAAATGATAAAGAATAGATTTTTAATAATAAATATGTTTATATATCTTTAAATTCAATTCCAGCATTTAAAATAAATATAAGATTTTAAAATTTTAAAGATTTTTTTATAAATCCTTTATAAACTTATTACTCTTTAAAATTAAGAATTATTTTTTTTATAAGTTTTTGAATTTTAAAAAATAAATGATATTAATGAAGATGAATTTAATGGATATATTCAATTCCATAAAGTAAACAAAAAAAAACATAGCAAGAAATTTTTCAGATGGGAAATTATTAGAGAAGTTATTAATTATTATATACTAAAAATAGTAGATATAAATAATTATCCATCATCGTTAAATAAAAATAAAAAAAATATATTTAGTTAACATTAAATGATCAAGTATTAAAAAAATAAAGGTAAAGCTTTCAAAAAATGAAAATAATGATATAATATCATTTAATATTATTCAATAGAAAATTTATTACAAAAAATATATAAAGTAATTGAAGAATATAGTGGAACAAATATAGGAATAAAAATAATAATAAGGAAAAAAGAAAGTAAAAAAGTAATTGGAGAAGAAATAAAAGATATAAAATTATAATTAGAAATTAAAATCAGTGAAATATAAATTTATTTAATATTATTATAACTCTTCTTCAAAAAATACAAAATGTAAATATAAACAAAACATAATTCAGAAAGAAAAATTATTGAATGACTCATCAATTAATATTAAGATAAGTAAATATATAATTAAATATAATAAAAATATAATCTTTGAAAAAAAAACAATATTCTTCATATTTTTTTTAAAAAATTATAATTTTATATATGATTCACTTATAATTGTTTTATATATTATCTTTCAATTTTGTATTTATATTTACAATCATATTTCTTAATGAATCTAATAAATAATTATTATATTCACATTTATTATTATTATATTGATTTGTATTTTTTTCTAACGATGTAGTTTTTATTCTTTCAGTAATTGCATTTTTTTTATCTTTTAAAGATTCATTGTTTACTTTTTTATTAGAAATCATTTTTTCTACTTCATTAACATATTTTTTCATATCTTTTAAGTTTTCAGTAAACACTAAAATTTTTTTTTGATTTTCTTGATATTTTGTTTTATAAAATATTATACTTTGATTTAAGTTTTTAATAATTGAATCCTTATCAGCATTATTTTTTTTTAATATTAATATTTGATTATTTAATTCAATTTGATGTTGTTTAAAAGTTAAAATCATATTATTTATTTTTTTAGAATCATTTTGATTTGTCATTTCAGAAATTTGTTTTTCATTTTGCATATTTTTTAACATTGAAGTTAAAGAATTTATTTTATTATTTTTCATTTCATTTTCATTTAATAATTTCTGTATTTGAGTATTTAAATTTAATGAATCATTTTGATTTTGAATAATTTGATTTAATAATTTATCATTTTCAGTTATTAATTTATTTTTTTCTTTAATTAATGTTTCTATTTGTTCATCTCTATTTCCAAGTTCATTTTTACTTTCTATAATTGTTTTATTATATTCAATAATACAATCATTTAATTTTTTTATCATTGAATTTTTTTGATTATTCTCTTCAGATATATCTTTTAATTTTAAAGAGATTTTTTCATTTTGATTATTTAACATATATATTTTTTCTTTATCTATTGATTTAGATTTCACTCTTTCAGTATCAAAATTTTTTAATTTTTGAGTTAAGTTTTCAATTTGAATATTTTTTTCTGATTTTATTTTTAAATATTCATTTTTAATTTTTTCTATTTGAATTCTTAACTCATTTATATTTTCTTTAAGTATTTTATTTTCATTTCTTAATTCTACAAGTTCATAATTATTTGAATTACTAATATCAATTGTTTTATTTTTTCTATTTTCAATTTCTTCTTTTAAATTTAATTTAGAATAAAAATCATAATTTTTATTATCAACAGTAAGGAAATCGGTGTTAGAAATTAATTTTTCATAATCATTTAATTTATCTTTTTCTTCATTTAATTTATCTTTTATTTCTAAATATTCTGTTGTTAAATAATCATTATTTAAACCATTATTCTTAAAGTCATTAAATTTTTTTATAATTGATGCTGTTTCTAAATTTTGAGAAAGTAATTTTCGATAATAATGATTTCTATTCTTGTTTTTATTAAGTAAGTTTTTTCTTAAATTTATTTCATATATATCATTAATTAAAGTTTGTTTATTATTCTCTTCAATTTTTCCTTTTGTAAATTTCCTTTTATTTAATTGATTAACGGATTTCATATTATCATTTTTATTTTTGTTCTTTAAATTCATTTTCTCAAAATTTATATATTTTTAAGTTTATAAAAAATAATATATAATATTTATGAAAGTTATTTAAAAATAATTTATTATATTCTTTATGGTATTGAATAGCATATAAAATATCAAATTTGAAATATTTATTTAAAATATTATTTTTCATTTATTAAAGTATTATATATAAATTTCAAATATATAAATTAGATAGAAATACAAAACTTATTTATTTTCATTTTGTTTTTGATTATAAATATTTATTTCTTGAGGAGTTAATTCATATTTTTTAAGAGTTTCATTATTAAAACCATTTTGATTTATATATATAAAAATTGTTTCGTCATTAAATATTATACTTGAACTTCCATTATAAATTGTAGAATCAAATTTACTATTTTTAGTATTTTTAGATATATTATCACTATGATTTGTTGCTCTTCTTAAACTAAAAAAAGAATTTGTTTTTTTATGATATGATTTTAATTGTTTTTCAAGTCTTAACTCTATTGGATATAAGATATTTAATATTTCTTTTCTTATATGTTTTATTAAACATTCTTTCGTTAACATTATAAATAATTTTAATTTTGTACCATATTTAACCATTATTTCTTCTTCTCTTTCTTGTTTTAGTTTTTCTTCTAATTTCTTTTTATCTTCTTCTGAACGGAAATAATTTTTTTTTGTATAAAAATACCATTTATCATAAGAAATCTTTTTTCTAATTAAACTAACAAATTTATTAGATTCTAAAAGATTAAATTCTTTAGCTTCAATATTTTTACTTTTTAAAAAAATCTTTTTTTCCCCTAATTCTTCTTCTAACTGTTCTTCATTAAATTGAATAATTTTATTATTATGTTTTTCTAAATAATTTTTCTTTTTAGCAATAACATCATTATTTTGAAATCTATTTAAAGTGATTTTTTTATTGTAAATATCAATAATTAATTGACTAGTTTTTCCCGAATATTTCATATCATGTTCTTTAGTCATATTAATATCAATTTGATTATTTTCTCTGTTTATTTTTTTTCTAAAGGCTTTAAAATTAATTCCCATTTCACAATAAGGTCTCGGGAAATTTTTTAATCCTGTTACATTACCTTTACATAATAATTTAGATAATTTATCTAAATCACCTTCAACATAATTAATTTTATCAACTTTAATATAATTATTTTCAATATTATTAAATGTATAATTAGGTATATCAACTTGAATCGATATATCTTTTGTATCAATCATATTTTGAAAAAAAATAGCTCTTATTAATTTCCTTATTTGACCAATAAAAAAAGGAAAATGTAATTTTCTTCCTTCTAAACATACTTTAACAACAAATCTAATAATAGTTAATTTATCAGATTTAATACTTTTTCTAATCAAATGACCACGATATATTTTTTGAATATGAATAGTTTTTTTTAAATAAACATTCTTAAACCATTTTCTCCAAAATCTTTGAATAAAAATTAATCTTTTACCAAATAATTTAGTAATATTAGTTTTCTTTAATTGAACATTATATTCTTCTCTTCTTAACATTTTATTAATTCTTCTTATTTTATCAGCTTCAGGAGAAATTGCAATAAGAGAAGAACGAGGCATTGGAGTAAAAATAGTTTTTTCAGAAGGATTTCTCATAATTATATTATTAGGTTTTAAAGTTAATGTTTTATTTGTTCCTTCAAAACTTTTATTTGATTTAATTGATTTACTTGAAATACTTGAAGAATCTAAATTTGAATTTTCCTTTTTAAATGTTACACGTTTTATTGTTTTTGCTCTTTCAAATTTTTTCTTTATTAAATCTTCCTTTTTTTCTTCTAAATCTTTTTTCATGTTTTCTATTGTTGATTCTTTGTTTGATATTTTTAATATTTTTCCTGACATATTCTTTTTCTTTTTAGTTGTTATACTATTATTACTATTCTTCTTTTTTTTTATTATTTGAGTCTGTGCTATTAATTCTTCATATGTTTTTTTTATTTTTTTTAATTTATTTATTTGAGGAAGAAGAGAAAATAATACTTCTTTTCTTTTTTTTTCTGTTCCTTCTTTTTTTCCTTTATTTTGGCTTTTATTTAAAGATGATTGATTTTCTGTTTTAAGAAAACTTTTATTTAATTCTTCTAATTTTTTTGCTCCTATTTTTTTTTTTATATTATCTTCTATTAATCTGTTATTTATTTTTACTGTTTTATTTCTTTTTTTATCTCTATTTCCTAAATTTTGATTTGTTGTATTTGAAGTTGATATTGTTTCTTTTTTATTTACTATATTTTTTATTTATTTTTTTTTATTTACTTTCTCCACTATTAATCGATAATTCTTGTGATTTCATACTTACCACATCAAAGTTCATTTTTATATTTTTAATTATTTTATAATTGAATCAAATGATATAATTTATTTTTTCTTTTTATTATAATAACCTTATTCAATATAAATTTATTAAATTAAAAATAAAATAAGATTCATCAAAGTAATATTCATTAATTTATAAAAAATAAAGATTATAGTATTATTAAACTATTAAACGGGAAAATATTTATATTATCATTTAACCAGAAAATCATTATAAGACCTCTTTATTCAACTTTTATTAATGATTTATTATTATTTATTATTACCAATCCCAAGAAAATTAAATTTTGTTCACATTTATTTCTTTCAATTAATTGACTTTGAAAATAATTCATTTTCATTCTTTTTCCACATAATGCAATAACAACTTTTCCTTTTTGAATATATTGATTAACTTTTTCTTTATAATTTATTGGAATTGTATTTGCTTTACATAAATCTTGAATTACAAAAGGATTTCCTTTACAATATATTTTATAATAAGAATCATTTATATCTTTTACAATAACAGTTTTTAAATATTTTTTATCACAATGGAAATTTCTAATAATTCCTAATTCATAATGATTTTTAAGAATTTCTTCTTGTTCATTATCGATATATTTAATTTGGGAATTTAATTGATTATATTTCTCAGAAATTTTTTCTATTTTTTCTTCAATATTAATTTCTTGAGATGGTTTAACAAAAGTAGCAATTATATCTTCATTTATTTTATCATTTAATTTATATATTTTCCATTTTGTTTTTTTGAATAAAAGAATGTCTAAAGGGTCTTTAGATATTAATTTATTATTTACATTAATTATATTATGACAAGTTGATAAATTTTCTAAAAACATTTCATTAAGTTCTTTTTCTTTATTTACATTTAAATTATGATTCCTTTTTGATTTATAATAATAAAAAACATCATTTGAAAAATCAGAAAAAGAACTTTTTATTGAGTCAAAAATATATGTTTCATCTATGTTAGAAAGTTTAATTGGGATAAATCCAAAAATTTTATCATTTTCTTTGTTAATATCTTTTAATAAAAAGGAGCAAAAATCAAAAGAAGTTTCAACGGAGTTTTTAAACTCAGTATTTTTTTCTTTGTTTGATTTGCTCTCAAAAGACATTTTTAGATTTTTAAAATATTAATTTTTTTATTTGGAATTTTTAATTTATATTTTTTTATAGATTAATAAATATTTATTATATTTATGTAATAAAAATTAAAAAGTTTATAATGTTGTATTTATATTTTTAATCTTATAATATTTATGAAATCATTTAATTAATTATTAATTTGATTAAAATGAATATATTTATTTTTATAAAAAAGAAATAAAATAAATAAATATGTAATAATATTTCTAACTATTTTTTTATACTTTGAAAATTTCTTTTCTCATATTTATAAGTTTATATCTCATTTCATAATCATCTAAATTTTTAAAATATTTAATTTCTTTAGCATCTTTATTAATTGGATGAATATTAATATAATTTATTCCTTTAGGTATATTTTTATATTTAAATTTATAAGTTTTATTCTTTTTTCCTTTAAGAGGAATAATTTGAGTATGAATATATTTTGGCATTTCATCTTCTGTGTTATCTGTACTTAAAAGATTTTTAGGTTTAATATCTTCTTTTTTTTTTCTTTTCATTTTAGGAATAATAATAGAATTATTTTTTAATTGAGTTTCAAATATACTATCAATAATATTTTTAGAAGATTGAACTTTTTTATCTATTAAAATATTATGAAGGCTTTCACTTGGTTTTGGCTTTTTAGCTTCTGTATAAATATATTCTATTTGAGACATTAATTTATCTCTGAAATGATTTCTACTTGGATTATAATTTATATTTGAAATATCATTTATAATATTTATATTATCATCTATTATTTCATTTACTTTTTCAAATTTTATTGATCTACTGTTCTTTTCATCAAATTCAAAAAATAATTTAGATATTAAATTTGGATTAAAAGATGATTGTCTTTTATGTTTTAAAGAATATGAATATATATTTCTCTTATTTTCCATTTGTTATTATTATTATAATTTATTAAAATTCTTTGAAGTTTAAAATTAATTAAAACACAATAATATTTTTATCTAATTAAAAATTAAAACAATGAATTATAAAAAGAAATACTAAAATTTCATTGATATTTAAAAAAAATTTAACAATAACGAAAAAAAAAAGATTAAAAGATTCTTTTAAAATAAATTTATTACTACACCCACAATAAATAATTAAATGAAAAAAAAATATATTTTAATCAAAAAATTGATAGAAAAATAAATATATTATTTTTTATGAATCGTATCATAATTATCCATAAAATTTTTATTTGAAAAATCACAAACTTTATTATTTTTACAAGCATTATTTTCACTAATAAAAATCCTTTCACTATTTGATCCTTTAGAATTTCTAGAATTATAATGATTATTTTGAATTAATTCTTGAAAACCTTTAATTTGAAATCCTTTAAAATTAATTTCTTTATTAGGAAAAACAGAATTTCTAATTTTTTTTATTTTTCTTTTATTATCATTATTATTTCCAATTAAAGAACTATTAGAATGAAAATGAGCATAAGTTCTCATTATTTTTTTTTCTGGAGAAACATTAGGACTTTTAGAAGTATTATCTCTATGAGATTTATTTTCATCATTTTTTGAATTTAAAGGAATTGATAAACTTTCAGTTAAATTAAAATTAAATTTTCTATTTCTATAATATATTTGTTTATTTCTTTCAGTTTCATTATTGATTGTATGAAAATCCTTTTGCTTTGTCTTTGAATTATATGATGAATTTTGAATTAATTTTTTTTTTGAAGGAATTGAAGTTGATATTCTTTTATTAAAACTTTTAATTTTTTGAATTTTTGAATTTAATATATTTAAATATTCAGGACTTAAATTTTCTCTACTTGTTAAAGGAATACTTTCTCTAATATTTAAAGTTCTAATTAAATTTTCTTTTTTTTTATCTCCACTTCTATTACTTAAAATAGCTTTTTGATTTGTATTTTGAAGATTAGAAATAGCTAATTTAGACATTGAAATAGTATTTTTATTATGATAAACATTAATTAATCCTTGACTTGGTGAAGAAGAAGAAGAAGAAAGAGTTTTCATATGATTTGTACTTGAAGAAATTTTATTAAATTTTAACTTATTTTTATTATCTGTTGGTGGTAAAATATTTTTATTATTTTTTACTTTTTTCTTCGTTTGTGATGTATTTATTGTATTAAAAAGATTAGGTTTTTTTTTATTTAATTCTTCAAATGCTTTTATTATAAATTCTTTATTTTTATTTGCTAATAAATTATTAATTAAATTTTGTTTTTTTATTCCTGAATTATTATTACTTATATTATTATTTTTTGATGATGAATTATTATTTCTTAAACTATTACTTACATGTATTGTATTATTACTATTATAAAAAACATTATTTTGATTCTTTGTTTCTAAGTCAATTGTTGTTGAAGAAACTTTTGTATTTTTTGATATTGAACTTATTGAATTTACAATATTATTATTTTTTTTACTATTATTACTATTTATATAACCTGAATCCATATTTCTATTATAATTTCTTCCTTTTATTTTAGAAGCATTTATTGTTATGAAATTAATATTCATTTTTGGTTTTTCTTTTTTTATTTGATTTTCATTTGAATAATTTTCAGCTGTTGATATTTTTTTAATTATATTTTCAACACTAATATTTTTACTTTCTAAATTACTTTCAGTATTTTTAATTCCAAAAAATCTTCTAATTCCACTTGTATCAGTTTGATCTAAAATAGAATCTAATTCAACTGAATTAAAAACAGGAATATCATCTTCTTTAACTTTAATTAATCCTTTTTTAATTTTTTCTTGTTTATCTTCTAAATCTTGTTGGTTATCAATAACTCTTTGTTTTCTTTGAATATTTTTATAAATATATTTTGACTCAGGTAAAATAACATAATTAGGAAAAATAACAGAACAACTATCATAATATTCAAAAATTTTAGGAAGACATTCTTTACTTTCTTTTAAAGAATATAATTTTTGTAAAAATTCAGAAGTGTCTCCACTTATTAAATAATCTTTAAATATTGCAACTATATGAGTTGATTCGTTACATATTATTTCATTTATTACTTTAATATTATAAAAGTCTTCTTCGTTTGAATAAAAATTATTAAATTTTTGAAATGTATATCTTTCTAAAGATAACATTTCTGATATTTGTTTATGATTTATTTTATTTAATAATTTTTTTATTGTATTTTCTTTATTCATTGTTTTTAACTCTTCATTATTATTTTTTGAAATAAATAAATTTTTCATATTTTTCGGATTTAAAGATTCTTTCTTATTTAATGAATTATTTTCAGATTTTTGAGATTCTGATAATGATTTATTTTTATTATTTATGTTCATTTTAATATATTTAATTTGTTTTTTTTATTTAAAATTTATTTTAAATCATTTGTTTATTTTTTTTACTTTTTATTAATTATAATTCTGTTGTATTTTAAAAAAAAATATTTTTTCTTTAAACAATTAGAGATAAATATTTAAAATTAATAAATAAATAATATATGTCTTTTCAAGGTTTACAATTGAATACAATGACAGAAATCATTGATAACATTAAATCAAAATCATCTAGAATAAATAAGAAAAATAGATATGCAAGTCCAGATATGAAACTTCTTATAAATAAATATAAAAAAAAGCAAATTATGGATTCAGTAAATGTAAAACTTACTGAAATAGAAAAAACAACAGAATATGATAATCAATTATTCGAAGATTCAAAACATACATTAACAACAACAACAAATTTCAGAACAAGAAATTTTTTCAATTCCAAAACTCCAAAATTAAATTATTTTTCTCAAACAAATTTAACATTTCAAAAGCCAAAAAAAAAAGAATTTATATATGAAGAAAATGAATTAGATAGAGAGAGGAAATTAAATAATGAAAATTTTTTAAGGAAACATTTTTCAACATATAAACAAGCGAATTCAATATATAGTTTATTAAATAAAAGAACCAAAATATT
>JAJJLU010003585.1:0-48914 GCA_023807065.1 Isotricha intestinalis
CCCAATCCCCATCCCCATATAAAGAATATTTAATTATAAAAATAATCTCTTAATAAATTTCTTATTAATTTTTTATATATTTGTTTTTTATTTATTATTAATCAAAATTAGGAAAATTTACCGGAAAACCAGAAATTCTACAGGAAAACCAGAAATTCTCCTCGAAAACCGGAAAATTGATAGGAAAACTGGAAAACCGGAAACGGGTTTATCTTCTGTTGAATTTTTGTTATTAATTATATTATAAACAAAACAAAAAACATAGCAAATATTAAAAAATATTAAAGTATTATAATATTATTTTAATTTTTAATAGTATAAATTATTTTTTGATTATATTTAAACTTAAAGAAGTAAAAATTATAAATTATAAATTATCTTTTGAAATTGAAATTATATTATAAGTAAAAATATAATATAATTAATCTTTAATATGTTATAATTTCATATTTCAAAAAATATATATTAAAAAATTATAGTATTAAAATAATTTAAAAATAATAATGACAGATATTGATACATTTAAAACTACTTTAAATAATTTTTCAAATGATGAAGATTCATTCATAAAACTAGCTACAAATTATTCATGTTCTCAAAGATTACAATTAATAAAAGAGTATCAAGAAAAATTTAATATAAACATCTTAGATGATATAAAAAAAATTTTAGTAGAAAAATATAATGATTTAATGACAGCATTATTTACAGAACCTGCTGAGTTTGATGCTGAATGTTTAAAAGATTCAATAAAAGAAAATGAAAAAGATATAGATACAATTCTAGAAATTATAACAAATAAACCTAATTGGCTTATTAAAAAAATAAAAAAAAAATTCAAAGCAAAATATTCTGAGGATTTTGAAGATATAATAAAAAAAAGTTTTGATGAAATAATACAAAACTTTTTATTACTTTTAATAAATCCTGAAAAAGACGATAAAAAAGAATTTAATATTGAAGAAAGTAAATCTCAAGCAAAAGAATTATTTGAAGCAAAGGATGATAATATTATTCAAATATTTAATAAAATAATTAAAACTTCTTCACCTAAAGAATTATCTATTATTGTAAGAGAATATTATAAACTCTCAAATAAAACAATTTTAGATTTTATAAATGAAAATATTCCAAAGGAAATTATTAATTATGTTCATTCTGTAATATTTTTAAATATTTCTCCTTCAGAATATTTTGCAAAAAAAATAAATTCAATTATTCAACAATTAAATGAACCTAATAAAATGAAAATTTTTATTAGAATTTTAGTTAATAGAGCTGAACTTGATTTAAAAGAAATAAAAGAATATTATACTATATTATTCAAAAAAAACTTAAGTGATGATATTAAAGAAAATATTCTGGGAGATTATCAACTTGCATTAATTGAATTATGCTCTCATTCATAAATTTTTAAATAATGTAAAAATTTCTATTAATTTTAAATAAAATAAAAAAGAATTAGGTATTATATTTTTTAAATAAAAAGTCTTTAACTTTAAAAATCTTTATTTTACTTTTTATTGAATAAAAATATTCAAATATTAAAAAATAATTGATAATATTCATTTCCATAAAAATCATAAAAACGATTAAATTTTAAAATTTCAAGAAAAATACATATAAAATTCTTCACATATACACAACATAAATATTTAATTTATTTATATTATTATTTTTAATCAACAGGAATTAAATTTAAATCATTCATTAAATCAATATTTAAAAGAGGGCTTTGACTACCACCAATATGCTTAGTAATTCCAATAGAAACATTAGTACAAGGAATAATTCCATAAAAATTTCCATTAGTAGCATCTAAAGGAATCCATTTATTTTTTATTTTTGCAAGAGTAAAAGCATGACCAGTTGAAATATGTTTATTTTCTTCATAATAATGACTTACTACATGAAGTGCTGGAATTCCTATTGACATTAATAATGCATTATATAATTTTGTAAAATGAACACAAACTCCCTTTTTATTTTTTAATATTTCTTCTATTGATATTTTCATTGAAGAATATGATTTATCATATTTTATGTTTTTATTAACCCAATTACCTATTTTTACATATTTTGGTTTTTTATTTTCATCTTTTTTTAATATTTCTTCTGTTAACCCTTTATATTTTTCCCATTCTTTTAAATTAATATCTTTTATAAAATAATCTCCATTCCATTCATTTGTGATATTATTTTCTATTAGATAATTTAATTTAATAAAAGCTTTTTTATTTCCTCTTCCTATAGGAAAATTTATAATAAATCTTCCATTCAGATATATTATATTATGATTATTTATAGCAAAAGCTCTACTTGATGATAATGAAAATTTTAATATTTTACTATTTTGACCTAAAAAAAATGCAAAAAGTGAAATTGAACTGCCTATATTTATTAAATTAAATTGTTTTTCCATTTTAAATTCCCATTTTGTTTTTTTTAAAGTTGCATAAGCAGTATCACTTAATCCTCCTTTTGGAATTAAACCTTCCCAAAAATAATAACCATAATTACTTTTTAAAAGATTTCCTTTTGAAAATTTATAAATGATATAAGGTTCTTTTATATAAACTTTTATTTTTCCATAAATATTATCTACATTTTCATAAACTCCTAAAGATATATTTTCATAAAAAATATATTTAAATATTTTTGTTATTTTAATTTGAGTATATTTTATTTTAATGTCTATTTCTTCTTCATTTTTCAGAAGGAAATGAATTACTAATTTTTTATCATTATATGAATAAGAAATATTTTTATTACTAATCACTTGATCAATTATTGAATACCCTGGAATTTGATATTTATATTGTTTAAAATATTGTATGGGATTTAAATTAATTGCTTTTAAGGTAAAATCAATTTCAACTTCTTTTTTATTATTATATAAATAATAAGTTTTTAAAATTCTTGTAATTAATAATTTCTCTTTTTCATTATTTTTATGGAATGAAATTCCATTATTAATTTCTTTTTTCTTTTCATCTTCATCAAATTCTTCTTTTATTAAGTAATCATCAAAGAAATTTAAATTTAAGAATTTTGGTTTTTCTTCATTCTCAATATCTTCATTTTTTTCTTCTTCATTGATATAAAAACAAAAATTAGTTGTATTGTTTAAATCATAATTATCAATATTATCTTCATCTGAATCTTCATTATAATAATCAAAAAATGGAAAATCATAGTAATAAATATTATCAAAATCATTTAAATTTTTATTTTTGTATTTTGTTTTTTTATTTACTTTTTCTTTATTTTGTATTTCATTTTTATTTATCTCCATTCTAAAAAGTTAATAAATTATTAATTATCATTTATATTTTTTTCATAATATTTTCAATTTATATGTTAAATCTATATTTCACATTTGGAATATTTTTTTATTTTTTACGCTGTGTTTAAATTTGTAATTCTATTGTATTTCTTAATAATAATAATATTTTCTGAGTATTTTCTTGAAAAATATTAATAATTAATTTCCCATTTATTTTTTCCCAAAAAAAATAAAAAAATGAAATTCCTTCATATAAGTTTAATAACAATAATAATTTCCTTATTAATTTTAATATACAGTATATACCAAAATAACAAAGAATATCCACCTAGATTTAAAACTCAACAACAAATAGAATATAAAAATAACTTAGAAAATTTACATAAAAATGGAACAGTAAATGGTGAAGGATGGTCAAGAAAAGCAATATGGAGATATAAAAGAAATTATATTAAATATTATTCAATTTTTATAAAAGAATGGGATTATTATGCAACATATATTTCAGATTTAAAATTATGGATTTGTATGACAATTAGTGATTTAGGTTATGCAGGTTTATATTCCATTAGTGTAATTGATTTAAATATTAATAAATATAATCAAATAGAAGAAATCATTCCTTTACCTTTAGGAAAAATAAATCTTCCTGAAAATTCATTAGATGACCATTTAATAAATTTCGAGGGTAAAAAATTAAAAATAACATATGAAAAAAAAACAAATAAAAGAATAATAAAAGCAAGAAGTGAGAATTTAATATTACCAAATGGTAAAAAGGGTATAGATATAATATTAGAAATGAATCAAAATGAAAAAGGAGAATCAATAAATATTCAAACAACATGGAATCATAATAGGCAATTATTTTATTTAAATGAAAAAATTAATGGATTAGAATCAAAAGGAAAATTAATAATAGAAAAAGAAGAAATAAAATTTAAAGGACCAACATTTACAGTTTTAGATTGGGGAAGAGGAGTTTGGGCTTATAAAGGAACTTGGTATTGGTCTTCTGCAACAGGAATAATAAATAATGTTAAATATGGTTTTAATTTAGGTTATGGTTTTTCTGATAGAAGTCCTGCTACTGAAAATTGTATTTTTTATAATGAAATTATTCATAAAGTTGATCAAATTATTTTTAATATTCCTAATAACATTTATCATAAATGGATTATTCAAAGTAATGATGGGAAAGTTAATTTATTTTTTTATCCTAAAGTTAATAGAATGAGTAGAATGAATTTTATTATTATTAAATCTGTTCAAGATCAAGTTTTCGGAGTTTTTGAAGGTGTCTTAAAATTAGATGATGGTAAAGAAATTTTTGTTAAAGATTTATATGGTTTTGCTGAAAAAGTTTATAATAGATGGTAAAATTGTTATATTCTTATATTTAATTTTTTATAATTGAATTATATATTAATCTTTCAATTAAGATTGAAAGATATTTCTATTTAATATAAATGATTATAATTAAAATTTCTTTAAAATTTCGGTCAATTAATTTTCAACACCGATAAATTTTAATTGAAAGATATTTGTTTTAATAAATATTTCATTATTTTTTCAAATTGAACTTCATTAGGTTTTGAAATTAAAAAAATGTATTTTTTGATTTTATTTAAAATAAATATAGTTAAGATTAGTCAAATTATTCATAGTTAATGAGATAACAGGCAATTTCTATATTTTATAATTTATAGTATTTCTATTGATAATTTTTTAATCTAAAATATTAAAATGAATAAATTTAATTTTGGATAGATAATAAAAAGATTTCCTGTTCTAATATTTATAAAATAATTATGATAAGATTCAAATTACTTAACTTTCTAGGAAATTCATTTAATATAAACTAACTTTTTCATTATTAATAATTAATAAATTTATATCAATTTGAAAAAAATTCAATTTTTTATTAAAAAATTCAGATTGAATTAAAATAAAACAAAATATTTTATAAAAAAATCATAAACACACAATAAGATTTATTGTTAAACTTTCATAATAATTGAGTTTATTAAAGATAACTAGTTTAAATGCTCTTTTTATTTTAATTTATTGACTTAAAATTTACCTACTTATTAAATATCTTTAAATATATTTATATTTTTTTCAAAAAATTAACAATTGCTTTTATTTTTTTTTTGTTTGAGTTTAATATTAAACAAAAGGGGAAACGTTCTTTTTATAAAATAACAAAAAATAATTTTTTAAGGAGAAAAAAAAATTAATGTTTTACAGTAATTAGTTATATATAATTATAATTAAATGTATCAAATAAGAAAGAAATATTATTATTTGATAAGATATTGAAATGCTTATTCACTCAATTTAACAATTGAGAAGATTTTAAGTAAATTCTTTATCTTTTTCTTTCTTTAAGTTTTTCTAAGATTTTTCAACCCCAAAATTTTTAAGAATTAATTATTATTCAAAATTTAATTATAAAAATAATGAATGAAGATAAAGGAAAAGAAATATCAGAAAGATTAATTAAATTTAATATTGATTATAAAGATTTTATGAATTTAATAAGGGGAACTCAAAGAAATGAAATTAATGAAAAAAATAATACCAACACCATAAATAATTCGAATATTCTGATTTCAATGAATTCACTTTTGAATGATATTTTCTTTGTTCATAATTCAAAATATCTAAATTGTTCTATTTACGAATCAATTTTATCGTTGTCTTCATTATCAGATGATCCTTTGGATTTAGAGATTCAATTGGATTCTATAGATAAAACATTCTTTTCAAATAAAAATATTTTATTAGATAATTCCAAAGAGATAATTAAAAAAAATCCAAATAATAATATTCCGAAAAGTGATTTTATTTACACTAAAAAAGTTGGATTATATCAAAAAAATAAAATAAATCAATCTAATCAATCAAATAATATTAGTATAATCTCGGAAAGAAAAAATTCTGAAATTGAAAATAAAACAAATGAACGAAATGATGATATTGCTTCTAATATATCAATAGATACAATTAATTTAAATATGAATAAAAGTGATAAATATGAGGATTTAACTTTTCAAGAATATTTAAATGAAGAAATAAAACAAATTAAAAGATTTCATTCAATTCAAACTTCAAACGATGATAAAAAAAATTGTAATATCAATAAAGAAGATATTATATTAGATGATGATTTAAAAGAAATAATAAATCAATCATCTAGAAAAAGCTATAATAGTCTTTCAATCTTAAATCCAAATTTAATAAACTTAAATATATTAAATAATAATAATTATAGAAAAAAAATAAAAACTCAAAATATAAAAAAAAGAATCAAAGATAATAATCTTATACCATATAATTCAAATTCTTCATATTTATCATATAATAATGTCAAAAAATTTAAATTTCCATCAGTGATTAATTATTCTAGTTTAAATATAATAAAAAATAAAAAGGATAAATATCTAAAAAAAAATACCTCAAAAAACCCAAATTATCATTCATTTAGAAAAGGATTAAATTTAAAAAATAATAGGCAAGAAGATATAAATAAAAATTATACAGGTCTTAAAAAATTTACAAAGATTCAATTTTATGAAAATTACAAAAGAAACTCAACTCCATATATAATAAAACAAAAAGGTAAATTTAATAAAGATTCAAAAAAGTATTTATCAGAACAAAAAATAAATAAATCTCATTCTGAAATTTCTTATAGATCATCATCTCAAAAATCTTTAAAAAAATTTGATAATTATTTTAATAAAAAACCTAAAGTTTTAAAAACTTCAGTAACAACTACAAATTTAAGGATTTTTGATTTTAAAAAAAGAAATAATAATAATTTCAATCGTAATACTAAATCAATTGTCACTGATTCTTCAAGTAAAGAATCAATGTTTAATATTAAAATTGATATTAGAGATTTAATGAAAGATAATTATGATGAAAAATTAAAAAAGTTTCAGAAATCTAAAAGCGAAAAAAATTTAATTTTTAAAAATAACATTTTAAGTAATTTATTAAGTAATGAGAATGATGGAGTTAAAAATCTTGAAGAAGAATTTAGTAATGATATAGTTGATTATAAAAATAAAAATGAAAATAATGATTTTGATTTTAAATCAGATTCAGAAAATAATGAAATGAATAAAAAAAGTTTAGATACATTAATAATTTCTAAACAAAAAGTAGATAAAGAAGGAAATATTATTGTAGAAAAGATTTAAAATTTTTTTTAATTTTAAATATCATTTTTTTAAATATATAAATTCTTAAAATTATAGATAAGTTTAAATATTTTAAAGTCGAAAATAAATTTATTAATAATATATTATAAAAGAAGGCTTACAAATGTTTTAAACAATATTTTAAATATTAAACAATAAATTTGGAATAAGTTTTCTAACAAAAAAATATTACAATATAGTTTCAATATTTCTTTCTAATATATTAAAGTAAATGAATAAAAATATTATTGTCAATAATTATTTATAATATATTTATAAAAAAAATTGTATTAAATTAAAAAAATAAAATTAATAAAATGCAAAATCAATTTGTAAATCAAAATAATATTCAAAATATTCCAATAGAAATGTTGCAAAATCAACAAATGTTAATATATCCTCATCAAAATAATCAATATTTTTCAAATCAAATGCAAATACCTCAAATGATAGCTCAAGATAATTTAAAAGCTAAAACCATTTATTTAAAAAACATAATAGAATCATATCAAATAAATGAAATTAAAAAATTTGCTCAAGAAAATAAACAAACACCATTAATTCAGACAGGAATATTAATGATATTACAAAAATATGAAAAAAATATATTATTTTATGATTTATTAAATATATTCCTGGCTTGTGGAGGAGATATTGATGCTCCAATTTATTATGAAAAAAGACCTTTTAAAATAGAAGAAAAAGAAAAAATAACTTTATTAATGTTTGGAATAATGTTTAATGATATTAAATTCGTTAATTTAGTATTGAAATATAATCCAAATTTAAATAAAGTAGATTATTTAAAAAGAAATGCAATAATATATTCAATTATATATGATAATAAAGATAATTCTGAAATAATTTCTTTATTAATTAATAAAGGTGCTGATATAAATTCAACTATAAATCTAGAAATGGCACCTGATATATTTGAATTACATTCTGTTTTTACTTTGGCTTGTTTTAAAGGGTTAGTTAATATAGTTAAAGTTCTTTTAGAAAATAATGTTAATTATAGATTTGTAACTCAACCAAATGGTGATAATGGTCTTCATTTATGCACCCAATATAATCATATTGAAACTGCTAATTTACTTTTACATAATACCAATGGAATGTTTGAACAAATTAATAAAGGAGGTTTTAAACCTTTTGATATTGCTAGAATTAAAAATAATGATGTTTATAAATTATTTTTAAGTTATAATCAAGCACAAAATAATTATCAAATTAATATAGATAATAATAATATTTATAATACTTTTAATAATGTTAATGAAGGGAATTCTATTCATTCTAGTGATTATGGAGAAACAATGGAAGGAACTGATAAAGATACTTTTACTAATAGTAGTATGATTAATCAAAGTATTAATGTAAATCAAGGTCAAATTAATTTAAATAATTATGACATGAATAAAAATAATTATTTCATTATGAATCAAAACTTATTTCTAAAAAAAAATATGAATCAAATACCTTTAATGGGTATTAATAATAATATAATTATCGAAAATAATGATATGAACGTCAACTTAAATCAACAAGATGAATATAAAGAAAAAGGTTTAGATAAATTAACTGAAAAAGATTTAGAAATTTTAAGAAATAAATTATCATCTTCAATAACAAAAAAAATTTCTTATAATCATAATTTACAAATTCCAATTGAATTTGTAAAAAATAATTCAAATAATTTTAATAATACAAAAGAATATAATTTAAATAATTTTATTAAAATTTCAAAACCTCCAACATTATGTCTTGATTTAAATGATAAATCATATGAATTAGAAATAAAATTAAGAGAATTAAAGGAAGAATTAAATGAAAAATTACAAAAAATGAAAGACTATGAGGAAAAAATATCAGATAGTGATAAACAATTAAATATTCTTCAAACGAAATTAGAAGAAAAAAACATTGAATTAAACTCACTAAAAAATTCAAAAAACGAAAATCTGATAAAAATAAATGAATATACACAACAAAAAGAAGAATTATTATCAAAAATTCCAGAAGATAAAATTGAACAATCAAATAAAAATATTCCATTAAAAAAATATCGAGCTTTAAAATTTCAAACAGAAAAATATGATGAAAATTTTATAATAAAATCATTACAAAAAGATCTTTTAGATTATGAAAAATATATAAAAGAACAAGTATCAAAAATGAAAAAAATAATAGAACATTTAATAACAAATATTAAAATGACAATAAATGAAAAATCAAAAGATTTTGAAGTTAAAATTTGTGGATCTTATGCAAATGAACTTTCATTACCTTGGAGTGATTTAAATATAGTTTTACTAAATAAAAATCCTTCAATTAATTCTTTACAAAACAATCAAATTTTTTTAGGTCAATTATCATATGTATTAAAAACAAAAAATTGGGTACATTCATTTAAATTTATTGAAAATTCTTCTATTCCAAAAATTAAATTGAATACTTTCACTGAATTTGGAAATATTCAAGTAGAAATAACAATTCAAGATGAAAAAAATAATAAAATAAATAGTGTAAATTTAATAAACAGTTATTTAAAAGAATATAAAGTTTTACAACCTATAATTTTAGCTTTAAAAACAATATTAAAAAATGCTAATTTAAATAACCCTGAAACAGGAGGTTTATCATCATATGGTTTAATATTAATGATTGTTTCATATATTCAAAGTCAAAGTGAGAATAATAATTATAAAGAAGATGAAGAAAATATTATAGGAAAAATATTTTATGATTTTTTAGGACATTATGGAATATACTTTGATTTTAATAAATATGTTATATTAACATATCCAATAAAGAATTCGGATGAAACTTTAATTGATAAAAATTCAACTTTTAATTTAAGTTCAAATAGTCATGAATTAATTATAGTAGATCCTTTAAATAATCAAAATAATGTTGCTAAAAATACTTCTCAATTTATGAATTTAAAAATGGCTTTTATGATAGCATTTATGGTAACTAAAGAATATTGTGAATGTGGGTGTCATTATGGTAAAGCTCAATATGAATATTCTATTAAATCAACCGAACATTGTTTTCTTAAAAGAATGTTTAATTCAGTGAAAAGATTTAGTAATAATAAATAAATCTTAATATATATTTTTGTATTTTTGTGAAATAGGTATATATTTTAAATAAAAAATAAATAAAAAAATATTTCTTTTATTTTAATATTTATAATAGAGTTAAATTAAAAATTTTTAAGAATATTATTTATAAAAGCATTTCTTTTTGCTTCTTCTTTTTTTCCTTCTGACACAGTTCTATTTGAATCTTCATCACTTTCTTCTTCATTTTTTTTATTTTTTATATTTCTTAAACTTTTTTTATTTATATATTTCTTATTATTTTCTTCATTTATTTTTTTTTCTTCTTTTTCTTCTTTTTCTATTTCTTCTTCTTTTTCTTTGATTATATTATTATTTATTTTTATATTTTCTTTTAAATCTTCATATTCATTATTATTATCATTTAATAATTGATTAATCTGCTTTTTAATATTTTTTTCATTAATAGTGTTTTTATTATTGTTGATAATTTTTTTATAAATTTCTCCTTTATCTTCATTAATTTTATTTATTTTTTCTTTACAATTTTCATTTAAATTTTTTCCTTTTAAATCTTCTTTTTCTTTAATTTCCTGTTTATAATTATTTAAAATTTCAATCATTTTTCCAATAGATTTTTCACTATTTAAACATTTTTCAATTTCATTTTTATGAATTTTAATTTCTTTATGAAATTTTTTTTTAATTTCAATTCTTGTTCTTGGTTTAAGAATAATTTCAAGAAAAGAAAAATCTAAACCAAAAATTTCAAGTCCTTTATAAAATAATTTTGTATCATCTTCACTCCATTTTTTAGTGTGATTAAGTTTTTTAAAAGATAAAGAAGTGATTTTTTTAACTTCATCTAATTGTTGAATTTGAATAGAATTTTTATTAAATTGTTCAATATATTGTTTATTAAATAAACTTATATCTGGTTTTTCAATTGTCATTTTACCATTAATCATTACGATTTTTGGTTTTATACTTTTTAAATAATCTTGTTGATTAATTAAATTTGAAGTATTTATTTGATTTTTTATTTCTTTTATTTCCTTATTTGTTATTTTTGAGGAATTTGAAGAATTATTTTTCTTTGTTGAAAGATAAATGTCTTCTTCTTTTGATGGAAGTGATATTCCATTTTCATCTTTTATATAATCTAAAATTGTTTTTGGATGGATTTTATTATCCAAATTTTTTATATTTTTATCTTTATTTTTATCTATTTTTTCTTCTTTTAAATTTTTACTTTCTTTTTCTTTTTTTTCCTTTTGTTGGGTTTTCTTTAATTCTTCTTCTTTTTCTTTCTTTATATATTTTTCTTTTCTTTTTAATTTTTTATTTCTTTTCCCCATTCCAATTAATAAACAATTTATTTGAAATTATTCATTTAACTATAATTAAAAAAAATTAAAGAAAGATTTTTCTAAATATAATTCAATAAAATGTAAATATATTATTTTTACCATAATTTTTAATAAAATTTGAATAAAATATTTTTTTTCAACTTTCATTATATTTTTTTTCATGTTTGATATAAATTTTTAATTGATGAAGGATTAATGAAAAATGAAATTTTTCAATTTTTATTTTAACTGAATAGTAATGGAAAATATTTTATTTTTTTGAATTTGAAGAATAAAATGAATTTAAAGTTTAGGAACTATAATTTAATTATATTTTCTCTCCTCAATAAATAACTATATTATTATTTAATAAGATATTAAGTAATTTATGAATCAACTATATGAATTTTATAAGAACTTGTTAGGTATAAAAAAAATTAAAAATAATGTTTTTACTCTCAATTTCAAATCTAAATATTAATTAATAAAAATAAATTTAGATTAAGCCAATTAAAATTAATAAATACAATATGCTAAATCTAATTTTTATACCCAATGAAAAAAATACAAAACTATTTTATCAAAATTACAAAAAAATAAAATTCCTTAGAGATTTTGATATTCAATAAAATTAGCAGTTTTTTTATCATTTTTAAGGAAGTTCCTTAATTTCAATATCAATTTCTCATTTAAATTATTTTTCGTGACAAAAGGTCTTTCTAATAATTTATATTTTTGATTTCTAAATAATTGACTAAAAGTAACGAGAACACCCCAAGGAACAGGTTTAAACATTAATCTTTCTAAAATATTAGTTATAATATGTTCTTCTATATTTAATTCTCCAATATCATTACATATATAAACTAATAAACAAGAAAAAAATATAGTTTGGTTTGAAGGATATCTTAATTCATTTAAAATTGAATTAATTAAATGATCTCTATTATCCAAAGCTAGTAATTTAATCATTTTAGTAAAAAATTCAAAAATTTCCCCATTTTTAATTTTTTTCTCTTGTAATTGTTTTAAAATTTTCTGAGCCCAATAAATAACAATGGCATTAATAACATAGAAATTAAAATTCTTATTTTTAGTTTCATTTAATTTTTTACATAATTCAGAAATAACTTCTTCTTTTTTAGTTTCAATATAATTATCAATTAAAACTTTATAACCATAATCTTGTAAAATCGAAGCAATATCAAATAAAATTGAAGCATTTTTTTTCTTTTCAGGATAAGTAAAATCATCACTTAAAGGATCTGGCTTTTCAATATCTCTTGGTCCACAACTTAATATCAAGTTTTTTAATTGAATAAAATTACTTCCTGTTGGTAAAGAAACTATAATTATATAATAATAATTTGAAACAAATTCTGGAAAAGAATCACATAATAAATAAACAAATTTAAATAAATGATCTAAGAAAACTTTAGAAGCGAAATTTGTGATTAATTCATTTGATGATATCTTCAAATAATTAAATAAATCTATTATTAGGTATAGATATTTTTCATATATATGAATATCTTTTGTTTTTGATTGAGGAACTGAATCTAAGAAAGTTGATATAAAATATTTGCATGAAATTAAATCTAGCCATGCAAGTGCAAAACCAGGATAATTTAAAGGTGATAAAATTCTGAAAAATTCAGCTAAAATTGTCATATATTGTATTTTTTTATAATCTGAATTAAATATTAAATCATTATTTTTATGTTTATCAAGAAGGAATATAAAATTGAAAAATAATTTATAATATGGTCTTTGATTGAAAGATAAATTTGATTTTACATAATCATGATATAAAGTTTTGAAAATACCTAAAAGTATATTACTGAACATTTTAGATTTATTCATTGTTCTTGGAATTGCACTTAATAATGCAAATATACTTCTTGCTCCATTTTCTGGATTATAATTACTTGATGAATTATCTTCAGTTCCTCTTTTTATACATTGTTCTGTTATTATCATTATAAAAACATTCATTTGTTCTTCATTTTTTATAAATGGACTTTCTAAGAAATTTTTTAATTTTTGTTGTAATTTTTCTAATTTAAATGATTGGAATGGATATATTATATCCACTATTTGATTAAATGCAAATGTACACATATTACTGAAAATTTTATATGTTTTTACATCCTTAATATTACATATTTTATAATCTATTATACTTTCTCTTTTAATATTTAAATCTGAGGGTAAGCTGTTTTTTTTGTCAAATAAAGTAAAATATTGTCTTGCTAAATCTTTATCTAACATAAATGGAAGAATTTTTTGAAAATTATTATTATATATTCCAGCATTTCTTAATTCATTTAATAAATCAATACATAAATCTCTAGTGATAGGAGATTGTAAATAACTATATAAATACATTTCATAATCAGACATATTAATAACATTATTCTTAATAAATTTCAAATGTAATTCTAAATTAAATCTCATTGAAATATCATAGTTTTTCATAAGTAAATTAGTAATTTCTCTTGAAATTTGATTTTCACTACTAACCCAACCTTTAATTAAAGCAATATATAGGTTGAATAATTTATTATTTTTCTTTTCAAAAGAATGAAAAGCAAATTTAAAAGAAATTTCAGCAAAACCTTTAATTAAATCAACATTTTCAATTTTACTTTCAGAAACACATTTTTCAATATATTGAAGTTCTTTATTTCCTTCTTCTATATTAGTTTGAGAATGAGAAATATTTTGCATATTTAACATACAAACATTATAATTTTTTAAAGTTTTATTTATATTATTAGGATCAACATTTTCTAAAACTTCTTTTAATAAACCTCCAATAACATTTATCCAAGTCATTTTTTGAGAAGGTTCATTTTTTGTATAAGATTCATAAATAGTATCAAAGTTTTCATATATTTTAAATTGTTCGGGAGTTAAACCAGTAATTTTAGGTTTTAATATATCTGGAAGTAAATCAGCTTTAATAACATATTCACTTTCAATATCATAAGAAATTCCTTTTCTCCTTCTATCAATTTCTTTTATTATTGCTTCATCATTTTGAATTTTTTCAATTGCTTTTTGAATAACATAATTATGAATATATGCACATCCAATATCTAATAAATCATTATTAGGTTGACTAGTTATAATTTCAATGAATTCTTGTTCTAATTTTTTTTTAGATAAAGCATCTTTTAATTGTTGATTATATCCAATTCTTAAAGGCTCTTTACATGTTATTAAAGCTAAAGAACCTGCAAGAGATTTAATACAATTTGAAGCAGCAATTTGAAATTTTTTTTCATCCATTTCAAACATTAAATCTTTTATTACTAATTCTTTTGTTGTTACTAATGATATATTTACTGCCCTTTCAACTACAGGAGATATAATTTCACTTATTGAAGAACTTAAAGATTGAGTTAATATTTTAACTAATTCTTGTTGATTTATTATTTGTGCAACTCCTCTTATTTTTATTAAAGAAAATATCTCACTTACATAATTTGTTAATTGAACAATTTTATTATATAATTCATTTAAATTGATTTGGTCGATTTGAGTTTCTTGTATTATATTTTGTTGTTTTGGAAAATCATTTGAATAACTAGGTAAAGTTAATTTTTCTAAAAATTTAGTTTGGGGAATGTCACTAAAATTAATATTTAACTTTTTAAATAAACTTTCAATTTCAAATTTTAAATTATTATATAAATTGGGTTTGACTAATAATTCACTAAATAACGCTAAAATTCCTTGTAACCAAGGATTTTTAGGATGAAATACTTTTGTTTTGGCACAATGTTCTAAAATTTTAGAAATAAAAGGAATTATAGTTCTTAATTTTCCATTTTCATAAGCATCATAAATTATTTCTTTTAAATCTAAATCTCTTGCTAAAATTGGTTTATTTCTTGCTAAAGTCATTAAACCTAACCAACTTCCTAAATTTCTTAAAACTAATTTTTCTTTTTGTTCTTTATCACCTATATCTCTTGAAAGTAATTGATGAATACAATTAATTGTATCTCTAATTAAATAATTATTTAATTCTTTATTATTAATATATATAATTATATCATTATATTTTTGATGATTATTATATTCTGATGAAATTCTATTTGCAATAAAAAAATTACTAAACCATCTTATAATATTGTCATTAGATAATAATAATTTTAATTCATTTGCTTTTTCAGCAACATTATTTTTTGTCATTGAATTAAATATCATTTTCATTTTTCCAATTATATCTTCATTAGGTGATTGAATTCTTTCATTTTCAGAAAACATTTCATTTAAATTATTAGAAGATTGAGGTTGAGAAGGTCTACTTAATTTAGTTTGTTTTTGTCTATTATTTAAAAGGGAATTTCCATTATTAGAATTAAAAACTTCTGGATTTCCTTGAAGACCTTGTATTAAATTATTAGTACTTCCAGAAATATTTGGATTAATGTTTTGATTATTTGAAGGTACTTGATTTATATTTATTTGATTCATATTTTGTATCATTGGATTTTGCATTCCTTGAATATTTTGCATATTATTTGGGAAAAAGAAAGGTTGTACTTCATTTTTGTTGGTAATATTTGGATTAATATTTCCCATTTGATTTATTGGTGGATTCATTGAAATAAATTCTTTTCCTTTTTTCATTTGATTTTTTGGGTCTTCATAATTAACATTAAATACTTTAGTTTTCATTGTATTATTTGAATTAGAATTAGTTGAAATATTACTTTGATTATTATTATTATTTATTTGAATATTTTGATTTTGAAAATCAGAGTTTAAATCATTTAAATTATTAGTACTATTAATTGAAGTATTTCCAGAAATATAATCAGAATTATATTTTTCTAATACTTGTTCATATAATTTTATTTTAGTTTTTAATTGAGGAGTTTCAACAAGTGATTTAAGATAAGTAGGTAAAGAAGGTAATTTATCTATAAATTGTTGTAAAGCAGTAGTTCCAAAAGTAAACATAGGTCCGTTTCCTTTTTTAATTCCTTCTAAAATATATTTTAAAGCAATAGTTTCAATAACTCCTTCAATTAATTTATGATTAATAATTTGACCAAATAAAGTTGAAATTGTATTTAATTGTTTTTCAGGATATTGATGATAAAATCTATATTCATCTAAAAGACAATGTATCATACAAGCATATATTTCTCTTTCTTTTTGATCATTACTATCTTTATATTCTTTTAATTTTTCTATTGTTTCATATACTGTTGTATCTCCTTTAAACATTGATTGAAATATTGAATTTGCTGTATCTTCTATTACTTTAGAATCCATTGGTTGAACTTGTAATTCATCAAAAATTTCAAATATATTTTTATATACTATTTTTATTTCTTCTTCTATATTTAAACTTATTTTTGGATTTTTACTATGTTTTGCATTTACTAAATTTTCAAAAATTACGGCTAAACTTTCTAAGGATAATTGACTTTTTTCCAATACATTTTCTTTAGTTGCATTTGTATTTGATTTACAATGAGCAATTAAATTATCTTTAATATATGTTAATAAAGCTTCTACAAATTCATCACCTACTTTTTCAATTCTATCTTTTAACCATTGTTCAATATGAAGAAAATCTCTTTTAACTGCTAAAATAGCCAAATTAACAGCAAATTTATAATCATTACAATTAACCAGTAAAAGTAAACTTTCTTTTAATTTTTGAGATATATCTAATATTCTTGATAAATTCATTAAATCTGGAGATGAATTATACATATTTGATATTGTTCTAATAACTAAATCTTTATTAGAATTCCAAACTTCTTCAATAACTGCAAAAGAATTCATATGATTTCCTAAAAATAAAGTTAAAACTTCTTGAATTAATTCATCATATAAAAAATCTTCTGCTTGAGGTTTAATTTGAATTAAGCTTAAAGCAATTAATTCAGGTATATTTTGAATTGGCCAATTAAATATATCTTTAACTTTAACATAATAATTTCCATTTGATAATTTTAAAAGTACTTGAATTAAACCAATGCATGTCCATGGTTCTATTAAATAACTATTTGATGATTTGGATATTGATGAATTTAATTCTAAATTTTTTTGAACTCTTTTTCCATTATATTTTGTAAAAGAGAAAATATCTGGATTTGAATAATTAACTAAAAATTGAAGAAATTCTATTTGATTTAATTCATTATCCCATTTATTAAAAATGAAATTAAAGAATATATCCAATTCATTATCATTTATTATATTTAATTTTTGTAGGATTTGGAAAAAAAATTCAAATTTTTTCTTATCTTTAATAGAAAAAAGAGGATCATCAAAATTATTAAAAATTTCTGTAACTTCCATATTATCAATAGAGCTTTTAAATATTTTATAAAAATTATCAATATTCCAACTTAAAATTTGTTTATCAGAATTTTCGACAATAGTTTTAGCACTTTCATCATTTAAACTCAGTAAAAATATTTTATTCAAATATCTAATTTCTTTATCTTCATTCATAGTAGGATGTTTAAGCATAAACATAATAAAATTAGCAAGTCTCTTTTCATCTAATTCATAATTTAACATTTCATTTTTTGGACAATGAAGCATGTTATTTATCATAAATGGCCCTATATCTGAAAAAACTTTTTCTATTTCAATTGGTTCTTCTATTGTCACATCAAGTAATTTTTCTAAATCTGAAAGTTGTTTTAATTTATCTCCATTTTGATAATTATTTGGTTGAATAAAATTTAAGAAATTGATTTTTATTATACCTTCTTTGACTTCATCAAAAGTGTCAGTTAATAATAGTAAAGTTTGAATTGTATTTGGACTCAATTGTGCAGTTTTATTATCTTTTTCTAATTCTTTACATTTATTTAAAAGAAGATTTTTTGCATCTTTAACATATTTTTCATTTCCTGAAAATATAAAAGAAATCAAAAGTTTAATTTGATTATCAATTGATAATTTAACTACTTTATTTAATCCATCAATGATTTCATTCACTAAATTAGTGTTTTCTGTGTTTCTTAAAATTTCTGAAAATATATTTATAAAATTAGGCTTTCCTAATAGAGAAGAAAATTCTTGAAGAAAATATTGAGTTTTAGCATTTTTAGTATTTAATAAATTTTTAACATCTTTAAAATCAATTTCTTCAAATAATAATTTATATAATCCTTTATCAAAATCCATTCCAAAAATTTCTGACATTTTATTTATTTCAGGTTGAATGGATTTTAATCCTTTTTTATTTTTTTCTTGAGTAAGTAAATAATTTACTCTTATTAGAGGTGCTTCCCTAATATTCGCCAGTCGCATTTGGGAATTATATTTTATTTTAGATTTAATTAGTATATATATAGTTTTAATTAATTAATAAAAATTGTTTTTTTAAAGTTTTTTTTTTGCATTTCATTTTTTTTTTTAAATTTAACCTTTTATTTTTTTTAATTTGGTTGTTTGTTAATTATTAAAATATAATTAATAAATTAATATTTTATATCTTTGTCAAAGATTTTTTTACAAAATATATTTTATTTTAAATTAATTTAAAATTATTTGTCAAAAATAAATAAATTTTTTTAAACTTGAAATTACAAATATTTTCTAACCTAATTTAATTTTTATCTAAATTAGGTTTATCTTTAGAAATTTTTAAAGGTTGCTTTCTATTACTTAATAATTGTCTATAACTATTTTTACTATTTGTACTATATAAATTATTATTATTCAAATAATATTCATTCAATTCAAAATTATGTAACTTTTTATTTATAGTATCAGCAAATTTAGTATTCATCATACCTTTTTCAATTTTAATTTTATGTAATTTAACAGTACTATTAATTAAAGGAGCAGTAGAAACTTTTCCTCTTTCTAAAGAATGACTATTTTTATTATTTCTTGAATTATAATTATTTTTTTCAATTGTTTCAGTATTTAATATTTTATTATTTAAATTCTCCATTTTTTCCCAAAGTAAATTTCCTCCAAAATTAAAATTACTATTTGGTCTTCTTAAAGGAATAATAGGAATAATAATATTACTTGAAGCTGAATTTATATTTAAATTTGTTGCAAATTTTGCACTCATTAAATCTATTCTATCTTTACTATATTCATCTGTGTTATTTGAATTTGAATTTTTTTTGGATTCATTTGTTGTTGATTGAGTATCTAAATTATTATTTAAATTTAAATTCTTTTTTGATATATTTATATGGTTTATTTCAGGAAGATAAATATCCATTTTTTGATTTTGACTTGATGAAAGTATTTTTGATATATGAATTTTTTCTTTTTCTTGATTTAATTTATTCATTGTCCAAGAAGTAAAAAGTGGATTTTGATTTACATTATTTGAATTTAAATTTTGATTTAAATTTAAAGGAGATGAAACATTATTTTTTTCCTTATTATTATTATTTACATCAATTATCATTTTTTTTAAATAAGTAGGTTTTTTAATTTTTTGATTATTTGCTTTTATTTCTTTATTAACTTCATTTATTTTTTGTTCTTTGTTGTTTTTATTATAAAATTTAATTTCTGTTTTTTGTTTTTCTTCATCTTCTTCTGGAATAACATCTTCACATAAAACTTTCTTTTTATTATTTTCTTTTTCATTATTTTCTTTCTTATCTAAAATATTTAAAAAATATATACTTTTTCCTTCTAATAAATCAAGAAGCTCTTTATCTTCATCATATTCATTTTGTAAATCTATAAATATTTGCTGTGATTTAAATAAATTATTTCTTTCTTCTTCTTTTTTAATTGGTTCAAAGAAATCTTTTGGAAAAGATTTTGGATTTATAATTATACTAATTTTTTATTTTTTTATTATACTTTTTTGATTTTGGATTTGTTGAATGTATTTGGTTTTTATTTGAATTACTTTCACATTTAAGTTCATTTAAATTTACCAAAATCGGTTCAGTCATATTATAATTTGTTTTTAATTATTTTTATCCATAAAATAAAAAAAATGGATATTTTTATATTATCTAAGTATGAAAAAAAGAAATTGATAAATTTTATCATTTTAAACCAGTTAAAATATGAAAATTATAAATTTAATTTATAAAGTTATACTTATATTCTTATCTATAATTATTATAAATAAATGATATATAACTTAAAATATTAAAGTCGTTAAATAAAAAAAATATTTCAATGGTAAAAAATTTAGGAAAATACTCTTAAATAAAGTTTCTTGTTTTATCAAGATTTAATTCAAAAGATGTAATAAGAAAAATTTAATTTTTCCAAATTGAATAATTTAAATGTTGAATTTAAATTTATATTTTAATTATCTAGTATTATAGTAAAAGGACATTTCAAAATTTTTCTTATAATATACAATTGAGCTTTTAAAGATATATTACTTCTAAATCTTTTTTATTTTTTCTCTAATTATCAAAATTCAATATCAATGCTTTTTCTAATAGCAATTAATTTCTTTTTTTCAAAATAATGTTTTCATTAAATTCAAATTCTTCAAAACCTTTTTGCAACATAAAATCTCCTCCATCTAATCTCCATTCAGATATTACACATTTATTATTATTATCATAAATTGAAAAATTAAAGCAACCATAAATTTAATATTAATTTTTCTTTTTCAGAAAAATCTTTAAAATGATAATCTGGTTCTGGAATCCAAATTCCCCTTTCTTTAGTTTTTATTCCAATAGACTTAATTAATAATAATAAGGAGTAATATATAATTCATTTTAAGGATAGATTGGATGAACAAAATAATATTTTTGCTTTATTACCTAATTAAATTTTTTATTTAATAATATTAAATTATTATTTTCTGTATAATTTATTCCTTCTCTTGTTCACAGTTGATTTACTAATACTGTATATAAATCTGAATCATTTATTATTAAGACAAAAACTAATTGTACTCTTCCATAATTTATATATTTTATTTCCTTGTTTTCCTTTATTTGAGAGATTTTCTTATTTCACAAAAATATTTGAAATAATTTCTATTTATTTCCATTTCAATGTTACCTTTTTGACATTTATAATTTCTAAATACAATTTTCTATAATTTGGTATATCTACAAGATTCTTCTTTTTTAAATATTTTAACAGTTTTATAGAATTATTGATTTCTCATCTTTAAATATTAGTTATTCAGAATTAAAGATTTTTCAATAATTAAAATCAATGAATTAATAATTCTAAAAAAAATTTTAATTTGAAAACCCCAATTATTTATACTTTATATTTATAAAAAAATTACTTTAAATATGGACAAAATATACAAAGTTAAAAATTTTATTATTAGGTAATAGTAAGGTAGTAAAGTCATCAATCATATTTTCATATATATTAATATTGGTAAAGGAGAGAGACTTTTAAAAATGAATGGATCTCAATTTTTTGAATGATATAGGTATTAATGAAGTTTTCGAAGAAATATTAAAAATGGTATTAATATTTGAAATATTAAAAAAAAGAAATTAAAATTAAAAATAAAAATGATATTAATCCTAAAAATCATGGATTCAATAAATTGATAAAGAGATGGAAATTCAAAAGAAAATAATATATGCTCTTGTTGGAAATTGCTTTTTAAGTTTTTTGAATTGTTTTTTCTAAAATATTAGAAGAAGAAAAAAGAAAAAAAATTAGAAAGAAAAAAAAAGAAAATGTGTTATTTGGTAATAATTAAAGAAATTTTAAAAATATCATTTTTGCTTTACAACATATTTTTTAAATATTTTTTGAATTATTGAGAAGGAAAAGTTTTATTTCAGATTTTTAATATTAATAATAGTTTTTTATTTTTTTCTATTATTTAAAGAATTTTTCTTTTTAGATAGTTTAAAAATCCAATTTCAAAAAAATGTGTTTCTAAATAAATAAAATATTCTTTCATAGATTGATGTTATTTTTAAATGGTTTGAATAAATTTAAATTATTGAATATTATTTATGGATAATAAGAGATTTATATTGGTTGATTTTTTTAATTATTTATAAAAAATTATTTTTATTTTATGGATCTATCATCAGGACCAACAATTAATTTTAATAATCAAAATAATAATTCAAAAGTTTTTAAATTATCTTTCGAAAATTATGAATATTTAATTCAATTAGGTATAGAGGATAAAAAATTAAAGGTTTTATGCCAAAATATTAATCAATTAAATAATTTTGGTTATAAAAATTTTTTTTCTCTTGAAAATTTACAACAAATAAACAAATTATTTTTATGTTTTTCAAATTTAGAAGAAGTTTTATTAATTTTTCATGAATTATTCAAAAATAATAAAATCAAAATTAATAAAGAAAAAGAAAATATATTTTTAAAAATTACTTTAACTAATTTAACAGGAAAAGAAGAACAAATATCACTTAAATTAGACCAATTATTATTATCTAATAGTGATTTATCAAGTAATTTTTGTTTCCAAATAAATCATTTAAAGGAAATAATAGAAGAAGAAAAAAAGAAAAATGAAAATTTACTAAACAGAATCAAAGAATTAGAAGAATGGAAGAATATAAAACAGATAATTAATAGTAAAATAATAGAAAAAGAAGAAGAAATAAATTTTATTATTGAAAGGTTAAAAAATAATGAAGATAAAAAGAAAAAAAAAATATATTTTAAATTAATATATAGTGCAATAGAAGATGGAGATAGTACAAGTATATTTCATCAAAAATGTGATGGTAAAAAAAATGTTATCACATTTTTTCATACTATAAAAGAAGTAAAATTTGGAATTTACACTGAAGTTGGTTATGGACTTGGAGCAGGAGTTTATATTCCAGATGATGAAATTTTTCATTTTAATATTCATAATAAAAAAATATATAATGTTAAAAAAGGAGGAAAAGAAGCTGCTAGATGTGGGGGAAATGTTTGTGGGATTCATATGCAAAATGGAATAAAAACTAGTTATAATTTTTGTGCTGGAGGAAATAAACATTGTGTTGGTTTGAAAATGAATGAATATTATGATGGATTAGAAAATTCTTTGGAAATCAATTCAGGTGAACAATATTTTATTTCTAAAGAAGTTGAAGTTTTTCAAGTTTTATTTATTTAAGAAAAATAATTTTGAATATTATTTTATTTTATAATTTAATTCAATCTAATTTCAATATGTTTTTAATATTATAATTATATAAGTTCATTATTTTAATTATCATTTATTAATTATAAAAAAAATTAAAAATAAATTCAAAGATATTCATTTAATTACAAAACTAAACAAGATGAGATATAATCACAAATATTATTCCATATCATTAATATTATTAGATAATAAAAAGAATGTAGCAGTAGCATAATTGAAATCATTATTAGATAAAGTTTTTTGAATATATTCTCTTTTATAACCCATTCCTTCCATAATTTTGATTACATTTTCATCAATTGTACTTGAATTTGTAAGAGAAGAAATATTTCTTTGTGAATCTGGTTTAGAATATTTCACAAATTTTTTATTGTCAGGTGCACTTTTATTGTTTTTAATATTATTATTTTCAACACTTAATTTATTATTATTACCTATTTCTTTTTCAATATTTTTTTCTTTTGAAGAAGAAGAACGATTAATTAAAATTCCATGATCAATTTCACCATTATTATTAAGTTCATATTGTCTATTCAAAATATTTACATTTTCATTATATTTAATAACATCATTTTTAATATCTAATTCATTACATAAATTAGAAGAAATATTATTTTCATCTATTATAGAAGAAGCAAAAGGAGCTAAAATAATACTTTTAGTAAGAATATCCTTATTTTCTTTATCATTTTGAGTATATAAATTAGTCATAGTAAAATTTTCAATAATTTCATCTTTATTACAATTTCTATAATCTAAATTTTCTTTTCTTAAAAGAACAACTTCAGCTTTAGTAAATAAAGATATTTTTCCATCGTCATCAAAATTACATTGATCTAAACTAACAATCCAAGGATGACATAAAATTTCATCAATAGTGATTCTTTTATTAGGGTCAACATTTAATAATCTCATAATAATATTTTGGGCATCATTAGAAATATCATTAATCATATGAAAATTACCTGAAATAATATTATATTGTAAATCTTTAATATTATTTCCTTTAAAAGGGACATTCCCACTTAACATTGCATATAAAACAACACCAGCAGACCAAATATCAACAGGCGGTCCTTCATAACCTTCATTTTGTAATATTTCAGGTGCTATATATGCAGGAGTTCCACATTGATCCATAAATTTTTCATTATTTTGATAATTTTTTCCTACTCCAAAATCACATATTTTTATATTATTATGTAAATCTATTAATATATTATCTAATTTTATATCTCTGTGAATTATTCCTTTTGAATGAATATATTTTAATGATATAATTAATTGCTTAAATATTATTTTTGCTGTTTTTTCATTTAGTTTTGTTCTTTTTTTTACAAAGGATAATAAATCTCCACCATTTACATTTTCCATTATTATTAATATATAATTTGAAGTTTCTATTGTTTCTAATATTCTAACTATTGAATTATGTTTTAGGCTTTTCATTAAATTTATTTCATGATAGATTTTTTGTCTTGAATTTTCATCTTTAAATTTACTTTTATTAAATGATTTTATTGCAACTATTTTACCACTTAATATATGAAGTCCTAAATTTACTTTTCCAAAAGCTCCTCTTCCAATTAATCTTCCAAATAAATAAAATGATAATTTAGTTTGAGGATATTCTTTATATTTATTATAATAATCTTTTATATAATTTGATAAGTTATTTGATAATTGTTTATAATATTTTCCCTCTTTTATTAATTGTTGTTTTTCTATTTCATTTATTTTATATTCTTCTATTATTTTATCATCTTTTACTGATAAACAAAGTGTTAATGATTTCTTATCATCTTGGTTTAATTTTTTTTCTAATTCTTTATTAAAAATTGATTTTGTTTTTTTATTTGAATTACTTGAACCAAATATTTTAGGTTCAATTATTATTTTTCTTTTTGTTGTATTTTTTGTTGAATTAGGTAAAATCCCATATGAATTTTTATTTTGTTCATTTAAATATAAATCTTGAATTTTTGTAATTGAAGCTTGATGAGAAATTGTTTTACTAATTGTTTTTGTAGTTGAAGAAAAAAATAATTTTTTATTTTTATTATCTTCTTTTTTTTCTTTTTGAGAATTATTTTTATTTTTAATTGATGAAGCCATTAAAAAATGTTTTATAAATACTTTATTATCATTTCTATTTAAATAATGTATATTTAATATTTTATGATGTGATATTTTTTTCCCTGTTGAACCAAATTCTTTTTTATTTGAATTTTTTGGAGAAATTGATTGTTCTTTTGAATTAATTTGTAAAGGTAAAATATTATTATTAATTAAAAATTTATCATTACTATAATTTAATTTTAATTTACTCATATTTTTATTATTTAAAAATTCTTCAACATTTCCTAATAATTTTTTCAAAGTTAAATTCTTAGAATTAAGATTTGATAATATAGAATTTTTTCTTCCTTGAATAAAATTAGTTTTATTATTTTTTTTATTATTAGAACTTTTTCTAGAATTTATAAAAGTAACAGGAGTAGTTTGACTATATTTTTGTGGATTATTATTTTGAAAATATTCACTTTCATTACCATTATAATTATAATTTCTTTTATTAATTTCAAAATTTCCATTTTTACAAATATTATTATTTTTTAAACCCTTATTTTTTTTAATTGTAGAATTTTGACTTATTAAAGAAGCTGTTAAAGTTAAAGGTTTTGAATTATTATTTAAAATATTATGTTTAATAAAAGCAACCGAAGAAAAAGATTCTTTTTTTTTTGTATTTTCTTCAAATTTTGGTGAACTTGTTGAATTATATATAAAACTTGATTTTTGATAATTTACATTTGTTGGTAAAATGTTTATTTTGTGATTTTTTATTTTAATAATATTATCTAGGTTATTTATTAAATTTTGTTTATTATTTGCACTTAAATTGTGAAATGGATTTTTTATTTCTAAATTATCTCCTTTTTTTATTGAGATTGTTTCTATTTTTTTTCTCAGTATTTTTTGTTTCATTTTTTTAAGTTTTTTTTATTATTTTTTTGATTTAAGTTTTTAAAATTAATTTTGCTTTAAAAATATTAGTTATTTTTTATTTAAAAAAATAACTTTAAAAAAATTATGAAAATTCATATTTTTTAATATTATAAATAAATTGAAGGTTTTCATTAATTCAAACATTATTAAAAAAATAAAAAGTTCTTTTATAAATTTTCATTTTTATTTAAATTTTAGTAATATAAATATTAAATTATTAATGGTATTAAATTAATAATTTTATTTTTTTCAATTTGATTGAGATAAGTTCAAATATTATTAAATCTATGTTCTTTTTATCAAAAAAAATATATATTTTTTCTAAAATTTTCTTTGTTGAAGTGTTCTCATATTTCACAAATACTTCATCTTGGAGAGAGTTTAATCATTTGAATTTTCTATTTTTGTAGAATCCACATTATTTCCATTGTATTTTTTTTTACTAGGATTTTTTTATTAATGTTATTATTAAATTTAGGGATTAGGCTCAATTTCCAATCCTTATCTTAATATTATATTTTTAATTTTTATTTAAAAAAAAATGATAAAATGAATTAAAAAATGAATTAATGAATTATACTTAATTTTATAATTAAACATATTATTAATTTTATTTAATTACAATTTGTGTATTATTTAATTTAATTACATCTTTATTTTTATTCCATATTTGAATGAAATAAACAATAAATAGTAATTTAATAAAATAAAACTACTATCTATTAAAATTTCTTACATCCTTGATAATTTTATTTTTCATTTCTACATAAATTTTTTTATCTTATTTTTCTAATAATTTTAAAATATGTTTATTAAAATAACTTGTTTATTATTTATGCAAGAATTTCATTTTAATATTTTTATTTTATTCATTTAACTTTACAATCATTTGAATTATACTTTCAAAGTTCAAAAATGAAAGATATAAAAAAAATTATTTTTTCCAAATAAAAAATAACTTCCGAGAATATATTTTAAAAAAATAAAATATATACAATTAAATATGGCTGATCATGAAACTGAAGAAGAAATATATAGTGTAATAAGTGATGCTTTATTACAATTATGTGAACAAAAGCCAAATGCTCCAGTAGATTTCTTAAGTAGGAAAATGTTAGAATTAATAGGTGATAACCCAGAAAGTTTTGAAAGAAAAAAAACAGAAATAATAGAAGATGATAAAAAAGGAGAAAATGAAATGATAATAAGCCCTGAGAAATTAGCTATTGAAGGTCTTCTCCAAAGTTTTACAGATTTATATAATATTATAGATAAAATATCTTATAATACTTTCACTGTTGAAAATATAAAAGGAGAACCTACTTTAAAATGTGCTAGGATTATTGAAAAAAGTAGTTCTCAAGTTTTCTTAAGTGATAGAAAGATTAAAATGTTAATTGGATTAGATCATCCTAATATTGTTAAAAATTATCAAATTTTAGAAGACGAAATAAATATTTATATTATTCATGATTATTGTCCTGGAAAAGATATTTTAACATATTTATATACTTATAAAGATAGAATTAATGAAAATTTAATTAGATTAATTATTCAACAATGCTTAAATGGTTTATCATATTTACATCAAAATGGTATTGTTCATAAAAATTTAAATCCTTCGAAAATATTAGTTTTTAATCAAAATTTTGATGAAAATGATATTCATATTAAAATAACAGATTTTATAACAAATGCAGAATATTATTCTAAAGATACATTAACGTATAAATCATTTAATAATTTAATTGAAAATACATTATATTTAGCTCCAGAATTTTTTGATCAAAAATATAATAATAAAGTAGATATATGGAGTTTTGGAATAATATGTTATCTTTTATTTACTGGGAATCCACCTTTCACAGGGAAAGATCATGATTTACTTATTCAAATTTCACATAAAAAAATAACATTTCCAGAAAAATTAAATGATATTAAAAAAAATTTTCTAATGAGAATGTTATGTGTAAATCCAAATGATAGAAGTGAAGCACTTTCATTATTAAAAGATGATTATTTCCAAGTTAATGATGAAGAATTAGAAAAAGGATTATTCTTTAAATTTCAATCTTCTGGAATGAAAAAAGATTATGAAAATGTTTCAATAATGAATCAAATAGCAAAATTTAGTATAGGTTCAAATTTAAGAAGAAGTATTTTATCATATATAGTATCTAAAAAATTATATGATGAAAATCAAAGTAAAATAAGAAAAGTATTTAATGAATTAGATGTTAATCATGATGGTTCAATAGAAATATCAGAATTATTTAAACAATATAGAAAATATTTCCCAGGAACTCCAAAAGAACAATGGAAAAAAATACAATTATTTATTGAATCTGCAGATGTGAATAAAAATGGAAAAATTGAATATTCTGAATTTTTAACTGTAACGACCTTACAAACTAGAGAACTTAGTGAAAAAACTTTAAGAGAAATATTTGATTATTATGATTATTCTAAAAATGGTTATATTGAGGCTATGGATATTAAAGAATTATTTGAAAATACTGATATTACTGATAAACAAATTCATGATATATTAGATGAAGTTGATAAAAATGGGGATAGAAAAATTTCTTTTGAAGAATTTGTTGCAATATTAGATAGTCCTTTTTCGGAAGAAGAAAAAAGAAGAAAAGAAAAAGCAAAATCTCTTCAAATCACCTCAGCTGTTAATATTGATATTCCAAAAAAAGAAGATAAGGAAAACGAAAATAAAAATAATGAAGAATAAAGAATAAATTTAAATAAAACTTTAAATCAAATTTAAAAACGTAATTTTTTTAATTTTTTTTTAATTTAATTTTTATTTAATTCTTGTTTTATTATTTATAAAAAAGAATTTCTTAGATATGAATTATTTTTAATATTTAAAAATTTAATTTCCTGAATTTTAATTGTTTATCTTTAAAATATTACCATTACTTTCTTTTTTTTATTTTCATATTATTAAATTATCCATTAATTTTTTTTCATTATTATTTATGATTTAAAGTTTAAAAAAATTCAATTCTAAATAGTTTTTTCTAATCGCAAAAAATAAAATTGAGAATTATAAAATGTTTATTTTAATTTTATATTCATTAACAATAGTTAAAAATGAAGAATTGAAATTTGTATTTGAAATACATAGACATGGAGCAAGAGCACCATTTACAGGAATAAAAAATGGAATAGATTGTTATGGAGAAAAATGGATATCATCAAATGAATTAACAGAAGTAGGTAAAAGATCACATTATTTAATTGGTGTTCGTAATAGAAGAAGATTTATAGAAAAATATAAATTTTTAAAAAATAATTTTGACCCTGAAGAAATTCAAATTTATACTACTGATTATAATAGAACTATTCAAAGTGTTTATTCACAATTACTTGGTTTATATCCTGCAAAAACAGGAAAAATAATTTCTAATAATTTAATTAATTCTACATTAATTAGACCTAATAGTAAAAATTATTCTCAATTTTATATTGAAAAAGAAAAAGAATATTTTTCAAATGAAAAAAGTAATTATTCTTTGCCTTATAATATAAATGTTTTTCCTTTAAATTTTTTTTATTTTCCAGATCATCAAATTCAATTACAAAGTAGATCAAATTGTCCTAATTTACAATATATAAGAAATGAAGTTGAAACAAGAGAAGATATAATGAATTTTATGAAAAAATTAACTAATAAATATGGTAAGGCTTTAATGAAATTAGAAAATACAACAAATTCAACTTTTCTTTTTAAATATATAAATACTCATAAATATATGGATTCTTTTATTGCTGATTTAACTGATGGAAGAAATTTAACTTCTATTAAGAATTTAATAGGAGAAGAAAATATGGAAGATTTCAAAAATTTATGTTTTGAATATTTATTTCTTGATTGGAATGGAACTAATTTTTATAAAACTAAAATTGCACAAGTATCAATGACTTATACATTTAAAACAATTTTAAAAAAAATGAATGATATTATTTATAATAAATCTAAAGTAAAATATTTAATATATTCTTTACATGATAATACTATTGCAGGTTTTGAAGTTTTTAATCAATTAGCTTTTAATACTTCTCTTCAATATACTTATTTTGCTGAAAACATTTATTTTGAATTATATATGGAAAATAAACAACATTTTGTAAGACTTATTTCTAGAGATAATATAAGATTAGTTGTTACTTATCAAGAATTTAAAGAAAAAGTTGAAAAATTATTACTTACTGATGAAGAAATTTCTGAATTTTGCGGTTGGGATAAAGAAAAAATTGAAAATTATACTCAAATTTTTAAATTATTCATTTTAATTATAAATACACTTTTATTTCTTTTATTGATTTTTAATTATATAAGAAAAATGAAATAAAAAAATATAAAATTTCCAATTTTAATGTCATATATTTATTTTGAAAATAAAGCAAAAGAAAAACCAAATAAAGTTATTCCTTATAGTAATATAATATCAAAATTTGTAAATGAAAATGATAAAAATCCAATGTATTTATTCAGAATAAAAATAAATGCAATGGAAATAATAAATATAATAGATTCAAATAATTCATTAATAAATTTAATTTTAGCAGTAAAATTTCTTTCATTTTCAGTAATAAAATTCGAATGTGATTATTATGCATATCAAAAAAAAATAGAAATAAACAACGAAAAAAGTATATTTTTCGAATATAAAAATTTATATGAATTAAGAGAATTATTAAGAAATAAACCACTTTATTTAATTTTAATCGATAAAAATTCTAAAAGAATTATATGTTCAACAAATTTAAATATTGGCTTATTTTCACAAGATTTTTTTTTAAATTATGATATTGGTGAAATTCCACCTCCTCCATATAAAAAGGAAATATTTTTCTTTAATAACAATATTCCAATTTGTAAAAGTGAAATATCAATTTTAATAAGAAGAGAATATTATGAATATGAAAATCATTATAAACAAAATAATTTATTTAATTTACATATTCCAGTGCAATCAATAAGTGATAAAAAATTATTAATTCCTTCATATTTTTTATCTGAAAAACAAGAAGAGAAAGTAAATAATGATGAAAAAATTAATTTTGATATTGAATTAAAGAATAAAAAAAAGAAAGATTTAAATGATGATAATTTTGATATTTTTAAAAAGCCAAAATTTACTCCTCAACCTATATATTATCATCATAAATATAAAAGAAATCCTGATATTTTTGATGATAAAGGTTTTTCATCTTTAATAAATGAAATCAAATTAAATATTCCAACTAATGATACTCTTTCTATTGATAAAAACGAAGATAGTAATAAGAATAATAAATTATATATTAAAATTCCACCTAGATTTCCTGAAGATAAAATTGAAAAAAATCTTGAAGAAAAAAACCCTGAAATAATTAATTATGATGAATTGATGAGGAAAACTTATCAAAAACTTTATAAAAATAAATAAGTATAATTATTATTTAAAATTTTATCTATTAATATATATATTTTGAAACAATAACTTTCTTCAATAAATTATCTATTCAAAAAATTCTTAAAAAAACAATTATTAACTATAATATATAATTAAATTAATATAAATTTGAATTTTTTTCTAATAATAAAAATCCTTAATGTTTTATACTAATTCTAAGATAATAATATATTATTCTTCATTCAATCAAACCTTTTTTATAGTCTGAATGAATTTATTTTACATAAATATCACAGGAAAAAATTATTTAGAGTTATCAATCGGGAAATCCATTGAAATTGATTCATTACACTTCTTACTGAATTCTTCATTAGTAACATTAAATAAGCTTTTATAATTTATTTCTTTAATATATTCTCCAATTATATTAATTTGAGAAAGTAAATGACCATATCCTCCATTACTTAATTCTTTATTTAAATACATATTAATAAATTTTAAATTTGAATTATATTTTGGAGGCTGAGATTTAATAACAGCAAATTGAAAAATTGGCAATATATCTTCTACACCAACAACTTCATTTCCATTATTGAATAATATTATATGTTCAATTTTATTTGATACTTGAGCAAAACAATTTAATTTTTGTAAAGGTGATTTTTCATTATCTAACTTTTGTAAAATTTCCTTTGTTTCAGGTAGAAAATTCTCATAATTTAAATTAATATTTTTAATAATGTGAAGAGGTTCAATCCAATTTAATTTAAAAGAATTATGGTAAATTTTTATATCTTCAAAATCAGGTTCAATTGGGAATATTTTATCATAAATTCTAGTCATAATATAACTTGTTATTTTATAATATATATTTTCAAAACTATTATTTTTTAAATTTTTATATTCATAAAAAGGTTTATATTTATTCATTGCTTCTTTTATTATTTTATAATAACCTTCTAATTTTTCTGGTAAATTTAATTCTTCTTCTAATTCAAATAAATCATAATCTTGCTTTTGTTGATAATAAATAAAAGATGGAAATCTTTTAGTAAATTCAAATATATTTCTACAAATTGTTCCTACTTTTTTTCCTGGATAATAAAAATAATCATTTAATTGATATAATTTATCATTCATGTTTATATTTGTTTTTATTATTTCAAAATATTTTTCAGAAATTTTTGTTTTGATTTCTACTTCAATAGGGAAATTTTCAATGAAATGTTTAATTAAATTATTTACATCAATTTCATTGAAAGCAATTTTTATAGCCTTCAAATTTTTCAATGATCTTTCTGTATATTTTAATCTTTCAAAAATTTGACTTAATAATTCAAAATCAAATGATTTAATAGAGTTATTTAAATCATCTGTTAATTTTTGATATATTTGTTCATAGTCATTTAAGTTATATTGTTCAGGAAGATTTTTTAATAACTTTAAAAGACTTCTTGCATACCATTCAGAGGGAATACTATTATCAATGATAAAATTCCCAGTTTTTAAAAACTTAATTAATTCATTTATTATACTTACTGTATCATTTGTTGTTCCTGGAGAAAAATCTAAAACATTTAATGTCCTATAATTATATAGTAATTTACATAAACAATTTTGAATTTTTATTAAATTGTTTTTCAATATATCTTCATCTGTCTTTAAATCTTTTATTTCAGGTAAAGTTAAATTCGGTTGACTTTTCTTTTGTTCTAATTTCATTAATTTTTGAAATTGAGAATTGAATAAAATTTCATAATTTAAAAAATAATTCCTTTTTTTTTCTTTTTGTTCTTTTTCAAATACTTTATTTATAGTTTCCATATGAATATTTATTAATAATTTTTTAATAGTTAAATTAAAGAATTTCCTCTTTTCTATTTTTGTATTAATAGTTTCCTCATTTAATCCATTAATATTAGGTTCAGCTAAAAAAAATTCTTGATTTTCAATGACAATATTAAACAAAGTTTTAAAATCTAAAATAGAAAAACAAATAGATTTATGCTGTATAAACTCAGTTTGATTTTCTTTAAAGTAATCATAATTAAAATTATCTTTATTCGGGTTTCGAATAATAAAATCTATGTAAGAAGGTAAATTAACATCTGTTAATTTTGTAAAAAATTCAAAAGCTAAAGGAATTGCATCATATAAAAAAAACCAATTAAAAGGAGTATAAATAGGATCCATTATACTTGTGAAAAAATGACCTGAAACTAATTGATTTATTATATATATTATTAAACTAATATTATGAATTGTTTGCTTTGATATTATGAATGAACTTATTAAAGCATAGAAATCTGGTCTTAGGAAAATTTTATTAAATATTTTTCCAAAAAAAAATTTTGATATAAATGAGTTCAATTCTACTTTTGAAATATTTGGAAATTTTTGAGTAATTAAAATTGAAATCATTTTACATATACATTTAATTGAAAATGGTATTAAATGAATATTTTCAATTAAAAGATTAAATATTTCTTTAATATATTCTGTACATGTGAGAAAATCTTTTTGATAAAAACCTAAAACTTTTGTTGGTTCATTTGAGCTATAAACCTGAGAAATAAAAATAGTATTTGAATATAAATTATCATCATTATTAAATTCATTTAATTGTTTTAAAATATAATTTTTTGTTTCTTCATCTTTTTCATTTTGTAAAACCAGAATTAAATCCTTCTTCGACATATCAGGAATATATTTATTAATAAAATTATTTTCAATATTATCTTTTTCTTTTTCACTTTGACTTTGGCTTTGAAAAGATAAATCTATTGTATCAATACTTGAATTGCTTAAATTTTGTGTTCCTTTTATTATTTTTGATTTTGAATTATCCTTTTTCATTTCTTTTTTAAAATTTTCAATAACTTCAGTAATAGAAGAAACATTAAAATTCCAACATCTATTTTCATTTCCACTTTCTAATTTTTCAACTAATCCTTTTAAAATCATATAAAAAAAAGATTGAATATCTTTTTTTAATATTAAACCTTCTAATATATTTCCGATAATTGAATTTAAAAAATTTTCTGGTCGATTTGAATTATTTAAATTTTTTATTTCTTCCCTTAAACTTCTTCCTATTAATGCTAATAATTCATCCTCAATATAACTAGTAGATAAAATATTTTCATAAAAATTATTTATTAATAACTTTGAAAGTTTTTCTGAATCTTCTATTTTTGCTTTTTGAATTATTTTAAACATTAGTTCTTCATCATTTCTTAATCCAAACATAAAATTTAACATATAATTATAGCATTGACTTAATGATTGAGGAGTTTCTGAATTTAAAATAAATTTAATTTCTTTTTCCTTTTTTTTATTTTTGGAAAATCCTTCAAAATTTAAGTTTTCATATATTTCTAATATTTGGATTTTATTTTCATATAATTTTCTACATTCTTCATCTATTCTTAATTTTGCTTCTTCTTTTGTTTTTATAACTATTAAATAATTTATATAAATTTATTTTTTACATAATTCTTTCATCGCCGATTCTTTCTTTATTAAACTTTGAATATCTTTCATTCTTTGAAAAGAATTTATATTATTTCTTCTTGTGTAATTTTCTTGTATACTTTCATTATTTGAAACAATTTCAACATCTAATTGTTCTTTACTCCCTTCTTTCATATTTTGTTTTCAATGAAAAAAAATAATTTAAAAAATATTAATATAAATGTTATAAAAATATTTTATATCATTTTATAAGGAATAAAAGTATAGAATTAATAATACTGTATTATTTGTATTTATATTAAAATATTTATAGGTTTTATAAATATATTAATATAATTTCCTATTAATTAATAATTCAAATTCAGTAATAAAATAATTTATAAAAGTATATAAATCAAATATCATATATTGAAATAACCTATCGAAAATAATCACTTATTTTTACCAAATTAAAGTTATTTTTTCTGCTCTTAGGAAAAATTTTTTTCATTTTTCTTGAATAGTTTCACATAAATAATTATAAAATTAAATTATTAATGAATAAAAATTGATCTTTTGAGGAAAAAATATCTTTATCAGAAACATAGGGTTATCTATTAAGAATAAAAAAAATTTTCATATAAACATAAAAATATTAAAGAAAAATTATTTTTCAAAATAATAATTAAATTTTATAAATTCTTTAATTATAAATCCGTTTTCAAATAACGGTAATTCAATTAAAAATTTAAATTAAGTTTGTTAAAATTTTAATATCTGATAACTATAAATTTAGTTATTGATAAAATAAAAATAAAAATATCATATTAATAATTATTTTCTTTTTCTATTTAAAATATTGTTATGGGTAATTTCATAGAAAGAATACTTTTTTGAATAGTAAATTTTGAATTCTTATTTCACATTCATTTTTATAATATATTAATTTTAAATTTAATATTTAAAATTAAATTTTTTCCACAAAAAAAAAATTTAAAAGTTAATTTATTATTTACCTCCCAAATGAGATAAGATATTTAATAAATTTATAAATTTATTAATTAATTTGGAATCTTTTCACACTATTAAAAATTCTTTTCAAAAAACAATGATCAGCATTTAAATTATTGTAAGCTTCTCCAGGTCCCATATAATGACAACCACATTCACAATCTTCTTTTAAAGTAATAATACAAATAATAAAACTCATTTTAATATTAAAAAATTGAAAACAACTTTTAGCAACATTATTAGAAATATTTAAAGGATCAATAATAACTAATTCACATCCAATTTGTATATTTTGAATATTAAAATCTTCAGAATCTTCATCTTCATTTGTTCTTGCATAAATAATATATTTACTAGGTTCAAATTTTAATCCATAATGATTTACAAAATCATAAAATAATCTTCCTAAATTATTTTCGTTATTAGAAATATCTTTTCCAATTTTTTTTTGTGTTTGTAAGTAAGTAACTATCATTAATATTAATCCATAAGAAGATATTCCTCCTTTATAAGGATCATTTAAATTAGCTCTTTTTAATATATTTTTTAAAACTAAAACTAATGGTTTTAAGGATTCATATTGAGATATAAATCCTTTAACTAATTCAACACATTTTAAACCAAAATGTCTTTCATCTTGAATAGAAATATCAATAGGCATATTATTAAAACTTTTATCACAAATTAATTTAATAATAGGAATACTAGCACCACTAATATATTTACTATCTTTAACCCAATCTTTTTTTTTTAAATTTTCATATAATTGACTAAGTAAAATTTGATTATTAATATTTATATTATTATTATTTCTAGGGACTAAAACAACATCAAGATCACTCCAAGGTAAACATAAATTTGTGGCATGAGAACCATATAATCTAACATCGTAATCATGAATACTTTCGTCAACTGAATTCTGAATGTTTTGAATTAATCTATTATATAAACTTTGTTCTCTTTCTATATGTTCTTTTACAAATTGTTGATAATCTTTTATGTCTTTTGATAAACAATTAAAAACATATGTTAAATCATAGGTAAAATTTATGAATTTTTTATTTAAATATAAACTATATTGTGTTGGATTATTTGGGTTTATTGTTAAATTTTGATTATTTTTATTATTTTGTTCTAATACTCTATATTTCTCTAAAATTTCTGCGTATTCTTTGATTTTTTGATTTATTTGAATTTTAAGTTCTTCATTTTCCTTTTTATATTTATCTATTTGAAGTTTATTTTGATTTTCTTGTTCTGTATATTTTTTTTCTTGTTCCAATTTTTCTTTTAATATTAATTTCATTTTTTCTAATTCATTTTTTAAAGAATTATTTTCTTTTTTTGTCTCTTTTAATTCTTGTTTTAATTGAGTTATTTTTAATTCATAATCTAATTTTCCTTGAGAAAAATCTAAAGTTAATGTTGGATTTAAAGAAGTATCGAATGAAACAAATGAATTAAATGTTAAATCAGATTTATTTATATTATTATTAAATTTAATTGGAATTTGAAAAGATGAACTTAAATTATTCTTATGATTTATTGACTTTAAATACATATTTTTACTACTTTTAATATTTGGAAATAAATTTGAAATTTTAGACATTATATTATTTATTTTTTTTACTTGTTTTTGTTCAATTTTTTTATTATTAATATTTTCAATATTATTTATATTATTATTTAAATTATTATTAATATTTGTATTACTATTAACAATGATTTTATCATGATTTTTATGCTCAATATCACTATCATTTCTTATATTTAATAGATTTTTTTCTTTTCCTTTTAATTTTTTTTTATTTCCATTATGAGATTCTTCATTCAATAAATCATTTGCACTTTCTTTTTCAATTTTATTAACTTCATTAATTTTCTCAGTAAGAATTCTATAAATTTCATTTTGTGAATTTACTAAAGCAATATCTCTAGGAGTTTTTCCAGCTTTATTTTTTTCTTCTAATTTAATTCCATCAACACAAATTAATTCTTGAACAATATCTAAATTACCATTTTTTACAGTAATATGTAAAATAGAATCTTCACTAGGTAAAGTTTTATAATTAGGATCAGCACCATTTTTTAATAAAGTTTTAACAGATCTTTTTAAATTATTAGCAGCAGCATAACTTAAAGGAGTATGTATAATAGAACCATTTTTTCCATCAACCTTACCTTCACAATTAACATTAATTCCATCTTTAATTAAATAATCAACAACATCAAAATTATCACTTTTATCATATAACGCATAAAATAATGCATTTTTACCACTTTTATCTGTTAAATTTATATCATGTTTACTTTTCATTAATAAAAAAATTAATTCAATATATCCTTTGAAACATGCATACATTAAACAAGTTACTTTATCATTTTCTTCTATTTCAGGAATTAAATTATTTGATGTATCAATATAATGAAAATTACAATCTGGATTTGCTCCTCTATATAATAATAATTCTATTATTCCTTCCATTTTAGATGAATATTTTTGAAGAGCTAAACATAATCCTTTATTTAATATTGATTCTTTTATATTTTCTTTAATCACTAAATTTTGTAAACTTGTTTCATCGTAATTTTCTATAAATTCTTTTAATTTTTTTGCATGCTCATTTTCAGTTGATTTTATAGGAGATGTTGATTTTTTTTGATTTTTTTCTTTTAAATTTTGAAAATTTTGATTTATTTTATTAACGTCTTTTTCTTCTCTAAAAAAAGAAATATTTTGGTTTTTTAAGCTTTGATTTATGTTTGAATCCATATTAAAAAATTATTATTTATATTGAAACAAAAAATTAGAAGGGAATTGGAAAATATATATTTATATATTTTAAATATATTATTTAATAAATTTTGAAAAGATTTTTGAGAGGAATAAGGATTTTATTTATTTAATTAGGTTTAGTCTTATCCTTTTTTTAATATACTTTGAATATAATTTAATAAAATATTAGAAATAAAAAGTTTTATAAAAACTTTATAAAAAAATTATTAAAAAATATTAAAACAAATTTAAACATTTAAAATGATTAAAAATAAATAAACAATATATATAATTAATTAAAAAATAATAAAAATATTATATAAATGTCAATAAAAAATGATCCATTTTTATTTAACCAAGATTACCCTCAAAAAACTTTTTCAACCTTATATAATATTAATAACTTAACAAAAATAAGAATAATCCAAAAGAATATAGTATACATAATAGGTCTTCCTTTAAATTTATCATCACCAGATAAATTATCAAAATATGAATATTTAGGACAATATGGAAAAATAAAAAAAATAATAGTAAATAAAAATGGATATTCTCAGAATAAAAATTCAAATAAAACTTATTCAGCATATATAACCTATTCCTCCTTTGAAGAAGCATCATTAGCATTATTGGCAATAGACAATAATTTTTATGATGATAATCTTCTTAGGACAAGTTATGGAACAACAAAATATTGTAATTTTTTCTTAAAAGGAATAAATTGTTTAAATAGAGATTGTCTTTATATGCATAATTGGGCAAATGATAATGATATGATTTTAAAAGAAGATTGTTGTTCAAATAAACAAATATTTTATTTACAACAAAAAATAGCAGTTAAATATAGTGAAATATTTAATGAGGAGAAAAAAAATTATTTGATTAAAAAAGGAAATAAAGATAAAAAGTTTTTCTTAGATAATAATCTATTTGGTTTTCCTACTGTTGATAAGATTTATGATAAACATGTTATTTATGATATTCAAAAGGAAAATTTTTTTGAAAATAAAAAAAATTTGATTTTTAATTATAATAATAATGAAAATTTAAATAATGATTTTAATTTTGGAGAATTTAATGATGATTTGGAATATGTTTTAGTTAGAGAACCAAATAAAAAAAGGAAAAAATATAAAAATTCAAGTAAGAAAAATTTAAAATATATTATAAATGAAAATGAAGAAAATCAAATAATTAAATTAAAAAGTAATTTAAATTCTTCTGAAACAACTGCTAATTCACTTAATTCTTCTGAAAGAAGTTCAAATAATAATTTATATAATAGTAATAGTGGAAGTAGTAATTGCTCTGATTTTAAATTTAATAATAATTTATTTTGTCATCCTGAGAAATCAAGATTTGATTTTGCAAATAATAATGAAAAAAATTGTTTAAATATTCCAAAGTTTATATTTGATATTATGAATATTAAATATAAATCATTTTCTTTTTTTAATCAAATGAAATTTGTTAAACCTATTATTGATGATAATTTTTTATTTTCGAAAGAAAAAAATGATATTAAAAAGTGGAATCTCAATTGACTTAAATGGAATAGAGTTTATATTGATATTTAGAATAAAAATGAAATAATTTCAGTATATTGGAATTATTTTTCGTTAACAAAAATTATTATTATATAAAACATTTTATATAAATATTTTATTATTAATTAAAAATAATACAAAGAAGTAAATGAAAAATGTTAATGATGTATAATTAAATATTTATTTTGATTTTATAAAAAAATATTTAGAATTGTATAAGAATTTAAATTTAAATTTAAACAATTAAAAAAATATATTTTTAATAATATTTGCATTAACTAAGAATTTTTAAATGCAATTATTCTAAAAACTTCTAAACTTCTGAAATGTTTTTATTTTAAATATCTGTTTTCTTTGTATTGGAAGATTTTTTTAAGTAAAATAATATAATTGAATTAAACTTATGAAGAATCTTATAAATCATTAACTTATTTATTCCTGATTTTTTATTAGATAATCCCTATAATCAAAAATTGATGTTTTCACTATGGTATTATTATTTTACTTTTATTTGGTTATTTAATTGTTCTGATAGATAAAAGAAACAATACTGGAAAAATTATTGAAGAAATGATTGCTTTTATCCTTTTATTTGCGAGAATTTTTGTAAGGAAGGTAATATTTTTTCAAGATCTTTCATAAAATAATCTTGAGAAAAGAATAAATGTAAAAGATATGAATTAAAAAATTAATAATAGGAAAATATTTTGGAAATAAAATTGAATTAAGTGATAAAAATTTGAAATTTTATATCATAATGATGTAAAAGAGAAAATTTATTATTTTTTCTAACATAGATAATGTAATTATTTGATATTTATGTTCAATAATCATATTTTATTATAAATTACCGATTATTTGAATATATTATTAATTTTAATTGATTATTTTTTTTTGTTTTTTTTGTAATTTAATATTATATGAAAAATGAATAATAAAGCATTTTCATAATTTGAATTAATATATAAATTATTTTAATATATCCACCCGTGGAGGCATAATTATAAATAATATATTATAACCAGCATTCAAAAGTGGAAATTTGGTAAAGATTGTAAAAAAAAAAACATAACAAACATTTAAAAAATATTTTATTATGGTTAAAATTATTAAAAAATTAATTTAAGCTTAAAATTTAATCTTTAAAAGAACATAAAATTATAAATTAATTAAAAAAATGAATTCATCATCAATATCTCAATATCAACCAGAAAACCAAAATTTAAATCAATCTTGTTTATCAAATTTTAAAGTAAACCAAAACTTAGATAGACTAAATAAAATATCTCAAAAATTAAATAATATCCATTTAAATATAGAAAATGATAAAAATTTAAAATATGATGAAGTTGAAACAAGATTAACAAATTTAGACGAAAGAGTTAATGAAGCAAATGAGGCAACATTTAAAACTTTTAATCAAACAAAAGAACAAATCTCAAATTTAATACAATTAATAGAAGAAGATAGACAACAATTTGAAGCATCATATGAAAGTAGAATGCAATATATTTCAAATTTAGAAGCTAAAATAATGCAAAAATTTAATAATGAAAATGTAGAAAGACAAAATATGGAACAAAGATTATATAATCAAATTGATGATAGATTTAATATATTAAGAAATGAATTGGCAATAGAAGAAAAAAATAGTAATGAATCAATTGAAAATTTAAAATTATATTTAGAAACTGAAGTTCCTAAAATTGTTGAACAAATGCAAAATGAACAAAGAGATAGAGAAGAAGTAGATAATTTAATAAATAAAATGATTGATGATGAATATAATAGATTAATGAATATGGTTTCTAATGAAAAATCTGCAAGAGAAGAAACTGAACAAGCTTTTCTTGATATGTTAAGAAGTATTATTAATAAAATTAAAACTGAAATGGAAAATGAAAAAAAAAATAGAGAAGCTACTGAAGAAAATTTATTAACCTTACTTGAAGAAACTTGTAATAAATTAGATGATGCTACTAAATATTAAATTTTTCATTGTTTAATTATATTTTTTTTATTTAATTTTTTTGATAAGGAATTTTTGTTTTTTTATAAATTATTTTATAATGTTATAAAATATTTATTTGATTTATTTATAAAGATTTTTTTAATTATTTATCAATATTTTCTAAAATAAAAAATATCTATTTTTCTGAATTATGAAATTTAAATTTAAATTTTTATGTTTAAGTTAATAATTAATGATATAAAATAATAAAAACATAAAATAAATAAAAATTATTTAAAAATGAATAATTACCCAAAAGGAAGTAATTTTAACAAGAATTATCAAAACAATAACTTTAATAATAATATAAATTATCAAAATACAAACTTTAACCATTATCCGAGTAATTACCAAAATTCCAATAACAATCATAACAATTATAATAATAATAATTTCCAAAACAACAATTTCCAAAATTATAACAATAATATAAATTATAATAACAATTACCCAAATAATCAAAATATAAATTATTCTTATTCGCCAAATGAATATAATGGATATAACAATTTTAACAATTCAATAAATCAAGAAATGAATAATTATTTCCGTACAGAATTAAAATCTCGAGGAATAAATTTGACTCGTGGAAATTCAATTCAAAATATAAGAGAACAAGAAAGAGAAAGAAAGAAAGCATTAAGAGATAATATAGAAAGTCAAATAGCATTATCAAAGCAAACTAAATTAGAAGAATTAATGAGAAAAAGAAAAGAAGATGAACAATATTTAAAAGATATGGAAATATGTTTTCCCTTTGGAAGAGGAGGAGGAGGTGCTCCTGTTAGAGATAAAAATGGTAGTGTAGTTGCCACTCGAAGAGCTTTGATTAGTGATCCTAAATATAATTTAGTTCAAATTAATGTTGATGATGATTATTATGATGTTTGGGGAAGGGATAAAAAATTTGGACTTGTTATTAATAAAAATAATAATTTGGGAAACAATGCAAGAAGTGTTAGTGCTAGGAATATTAATGGAAATTTTGCAGAATTTAATAATAATGCTAATTATGGGAATAGTAATTTTAATAATGGGAATTTTTTTAATAATAATAATTTTAATAATAATAATGAACAAAAAAGTAATTTTGCTGATAATCAGAATTTTAATGTAAATAATAATTTAAATAATGAAAATAATTTTAGACCTAAATCTACATTAATTCAAAACAATAATAAAAATTTGAAAAATAATAATGGGAATCAAAATGATGCTTTATCTTTAAATAATATTAGAGTCGTAGAGGAATTTCCTTCACGTGAAGATTATTATAATATGTATAATAATAATGAAAATAATAATAATAATTTACCTAAAAATAAAAATAATATAGATGAATTTGATTTAGAAAAAATAAAAAGAGATGAAAAATATGCAAATGACCTTTTACTTCAAATTAAAGATAATCAAAATAGACGTTTACTTGAAAAACAAAGAAAAGAAGAAGAAGATGCAAGAGAAGAAGAAAGATTAAGAAGAGAAAATGAAGAATTAGAAAGAAAAGCAGAAGAAGAAAGAAATAAAATAAAAGAAAAGCAAAGAAATATTCAAAATAATTCTGATAATATTCAAATTTATGAAGGAAATAGAATTATTAGAAGTAATAATAATCATATAATTAATATTCCAAATTTTGAAGAAGGAGAAATTTTTGATAATAATCAAAGAAATATTGATGAAGAAAAAATTAATAAATTAGAACAAATTGAAATTGAAAGTAGATTACAATTAAATAATGAAATTATTAAATTAAGACAACAAATGCAAGATCAACAAAATGAATTATATAATCAAATTAATTTTTTAAAACAACAAACTCAAAATGCAAATATGGAAAGATTTGAGGCTTTAAAAGAAATAGAAAAATTAAAAGATGAATTATCCAAACAAAAAAATGAAGAACAATTAAGGAAAAAATATGTTACTGATATTGTGTCTAATGGAATTCAAAATAATCAATATAATGAAAATTATAATAATTATAACAATCATAATTATAATAATAATTATAATGAAAATAATTTTTATGATAATTATAATGAAAGGTTAGATAATAATATACTTTATAATATGAAATTAGAGAATAATGATAAAATTAATATTCGTAGGGTAAATAAAGATGAAAATGAAAATTCTAATTTCAGTGATTTTAGTAAAAATAATAAAAATAATAATATTAATTTGCAATCCATGGAAAATAATTCTAAATTTGTTATTAATGAAAACAATAATAATAATGATTTTCAATTGCTTGAGAATAATTCTGAGTTTGTTAATTTGGAAAAAGAAAATAATAATAATATTGATTTTAATTCAATGAATAATAATAGAGATTTCATTAATTTTGATAAAGATAAAAAAAATATAAATATTAATTTACAATCATTGGAAAATAATTCTAAATTTGTGAATATTGATGGTAGAGATTATGAAAAAAATGAAGAGTTTCAATCTAATGTTTCATACAATAATCCAAATGAAATTCATAATTTCAATTTTCACAAAAATTTAATTACTTCAAATGAGTTTAACAATAAAAAAGATAAGAATAATTTTAATTATAATCAAATTGATTCATCCAATACTGAAAATAATTTTGAACCTTTAGAAAGTCGAGATATAAATCAAATTTTAACTAAAAATGTAGAAAGATTAAAATATTTATCTAAAATAGATGGAAAATTAAATAATGAAACTTATTAATTAAATATAAATATTTATAAATTAAATGAATAAAAATATTATAAATTACATTTATTATTTTTTATTGTTTTTTAAAATAATAAATCAATTATAATATATTAATCCATATTTTTCAAATTAAACATCCAAAAACTATATTTTTGTTTCTTCTAAGTAATATAAAATAGAATATATGAATTAGTTTTTATTTAATATTAATTCTATAAATTATCTAATCTCCAGAATTTGAATTAATTCATTGTAAGTGATTCAAAAACATTTATATCCATACCATTAATTAATTTTCAAATTTCAAAAGATCTTCTTTTAAAAAATTTATTTTTGCTCAAGTTTTTTTACCTAAATATTCTAGATTATATGTTATCTATTTTTATTCTTTTTATTTAGTTCTAGAATAATAAATTTAATAAAGAATCATATGTATATATTTTAAGAAAGATTATCTAATAAAAGAATAAAGTAAATCTTCTTTAATAGTTATTATACAATAATCATCGAATTTTAAAGGCAAAGAAGGAATTTCTAGATTTTCTTCTTTTTTATCTTTTTTTCTCTTGGAATTTTAAACATATAATTCATAATAATTTATTTGTTAAAAGTCATTTATTCAACTTTCTAAATAATCATTTAAATTCATTTCTCCATTTGGAATTAAATAAATTAATTGTTAAATTTATTTTTATTTTATTTTGATTTTAAAAAGAAATAAATATTTCTCAATTTTTTATCTTTTTTTATTTTTTTATCATTATTTAAATTATAGAGGAGAGTAACTGTAATTTTTGTTATAAAGATAATATTTCTTTATTGTTTTATTATTCTTCAATATTTTTATTATCTTCTTCTTTAATTGAAGTGGATTATCTAATTCTTTTGAATATGAAATATCTTTTGTTTGAATATTATATTATTTAGAGAGGTGATTTCATATATCTATTAATATCTTTATTGATATATTTGAATTAAAAATCAAATATTGATTATAAAATATATTATGAATATCAAACTCATTTTTTTTATTTTTGTTAATTTTTTTTTGTAATTTTTGTTTTTGTTTTTTTTAATTAGAATTTATTTTTGGTTTTTTAAACAATATATATATTTTTTTTTTAAATATGAATTGCACTGAAAGAGATAATTATTTTTCAATTTATATGAAAAAAAAAGAAAATTTAAATAAAAGTAAAAAAAATATTTTTGGAAAATCAAATAGAACATTGAAAAATTCAAATGTTTCAAATTTAAATATCCATAATGAAAAATCAGTTAAAAAATTAATTTTTGAGACATCTGGTAAAAAAGAAAGATCTTCTATATCATATATAAGAAATAATTTATTTAATAATAAAAATAAAGAAATTATCACAAGTGATAAAAATGATGATTTTCTTGATGATGATGATAAAATTGATTATTTACAAAAAAAGATTTTTGGAATTTTAGATGTGATAGATGATTTTAAAGCAAAGTTTTTTATAAATAATGAAAAAGAAATTGAAAAAAAAGAAGTGAAAAAAAATAATAATTCAAAAAGTAATCCAAAACAACTTAAACATATAAAAACAAATTATAGAGTAATATCAAATATTGAAAATAGACAAAATATTTTTATGACCAATAATTATAATAATAACAATAATATTCAACCAAAAAATATTTTTATTAAAAAAAATAATAATAATCATCCTAAATCTAACAGTCAATTAGTTTCTGAACAAAAAATAAAAGAAACTTTATTAAAAAGAAGAATTGATTATAGTAATTCAATAAATAAAAAAGTTTTAAAAAAAAAAAATAAAAATTTATCTCAAAGTCAAGTTTTTAAAAATAAAAAAATATTTAATAATAATACACCTAGATTAAAAAAATTAAATGATAATTTGGAAATTGGAAGTGATAATTCAACAAGAGAAATGTCAGAAAAAGTTTTTAATGGGGGAAATTTAATAAATAAAAATAGGAAAACATTAATAAATAATGTAAGTAGACAAAATAAAATAAGAGGAATTAAAATTAAGGATTTTAAACAATTAACCAAAAATAATAATGATAATGAACAGTATAAATGTATATCTGAAAGGTCACAAAATACAAAAAATATTTGTAAAAAATATGAGTTTGATATTGATTAAATATTTTTTAAAATATTTATTGAATATTTTTTTCAAATCATAATTTATTAAATAATATATAATGTGAAATATTATAATTTTATTAATTTTAACTTTTATAAAAATATAAAAAGTAATATTCATAATTCTTTTATAATTGAAATTAAAAAAAATAGAAAATAATACAAAAAAAAAATCAAATAGTAAAATTAAATCAATTAATATGTATAATAACATAAAAATAAAAAAAGAAATTATTTAAAAATTATAAATAGTAATATCCTTAAAAATTTATGCTATGCAATTTCAGCATAAGGAGTTTTTTCCTTTGTCCAATTTGAAACTAAATCTCTTGAATAGAAAAAATTTGCTGCACTCATATGATTAATATTGAAATTTTTTTGCTTCATATACTACGTTTTGATCTGATTTTTTGACTATATTTAATATAAAAAAATAATGATTTTTTTTCCTTCTTCACTTTCTCTTTTGCCTCTCCATTTACTACTTTTTTAAAAGCATCCAAACAATTACTTATTTATAAATATTGTTTTTATTTTAATTTTGAATTCAATAAAAATTAAAGTAAAAGGTAATAAAATGATAGTTGTTTTTTCTTATATATTTATTTATAAAAACAAATTTTAAGATTGAAAACATTTCAAAAAAAATTAATTAAATTTAATATAACTTTAAATATATTTATAAAAAAATAATTTAATTATATTATCAGCCATCTACGGGTAAGGTTAAAATAAATCATTGATTGCTGGTAAACTCATATTTTATTTTCATCATGATAGGAAAGAAATTTAGGTTATTATATTTCAAAATATATAATAATAAGTGAAGAGAAATATTATATATA
>JAJJLU010003586.1:0-48847 GCA_023807065.1 Isotricha intestinalis
GATGGATAATCAGTAACTAATTTTTCTAAGAAAGCAATCATTTCATCAGTAGTTTTTTCTCCTTCTCCTGATTTTTCAAGTTTATATTTACCATCCTTATAAAATTCAGATGAAGCAACATCCATTCCAAGGAAGATTTGTTTACCTAATTCATAACCAGCAGCTTTAACAGCTTCTGCAATAAGAGCTAAGGGTTCTTCATTACCTTTTTTACATGAGGGAGCAAATCCACCTTCATCACCGACACCAGTTTCATATCCTGCATCTTTAACAACTTTTTTCAAAGCATGGAAGCATTCAGTACCAGCTCTTAAAGCTTCTCTGAAAGTTGTGAATCCAGCTGGAATAATGAAGAATTCTTGGAAATCTACAGAAGATTGAGCATGAGCACCACCATTAATAACGTTCATACAAGGAGTAGGAATAACTTTTCCATTAGTACCTCCAATATATCTGTAAAGAGGAACTCCTAAATGTTTAGCAGCAGCTCTTGCAACAGCAAGTGATACACCTAAAATAGCATTTGCTCCTAAATTCTTTTTAAATGGAGTACCATCTAAAGCAAGCATTTTCCTATCAACAGCGACTTGATTTAAAGCATCCATTCCTTGAACAGCGGGTGCTAATTTAGTATTAATATTTTCTACAGCTTTGAGAACTCCTTTTCCAAGATATCTACTTTTGTCTCCATCTCTTAATTCAAGAGCTTCACTTTCTCCAGTTGATGCTCCACTTGGTACCATTGCACGAGCTTTTACTCCATTGCATAATGTTACTTCTACTTCTACAGTTGGGTTACCTCTACTGTCGAGAACTTCCCTTCCATGAACTTTTTCTATCTTAACACATGAACAACAGGACATTTTTATTATATAATTGTTATTTGGTTTCATGTATATTTATATGAGTAAATTAATTTTTTTTCATTAGGTTGTAAATAATTTTTCAAAAGTGATGCTTTTATTTATGATTTTTATCATATTTTTAAAAAATTTTTATTTTGGTTTTTAATATGAAATTAGTTTTGAAAAAGAATATTTTATTCTTTAAAGAATTATTGAGGATTAGAAAATTATTTTCTATTTATTTTTGAAATTATTTTAATTAGTTTTTGTTATTTGGAAAATATATAGGGTGAATTAAAAAATATGATATGATAAAGGGTTTAATTTCATACAATTTACTAAGAGATGGAAGTTCATATTAGTAATTATTAATTGTTTCTCAAAAAAGTTATTAGAATAAATATATTTACAGACATATTTATTTAAGCAATCATTATAAATATTAAAATTTAATTAAACAAAAAAAATTGTAAACTAATTCTTAAAATCAAAAAATAAAAATATTTAAAATGTAATATTTTCTTCTTTATTATAATATATGAATCATTATATTAAAATAATTTATTTCAAAAGGCCCAATAAATTTTTTAATCAATAAAGCAAATATAATTTATATTTATTATTTTCTTTTAATTAGGTTTTAGAATTAAATATAAAAAGAAAAAAAAATTTTTAAAAAATAAATACAATTAATAATATAATATATGATAAAATATTTTTCATAACAATATATTCCCCAACAGAAAAAGTTAATTTCTTTTTAACTAATTTCTGAATATCCTTTGAAAAATTAAAATAAACCATTTCACCAGGATCACTTAAATTAATTTTAATTTTAGAATTATTAAATTGTAAAAGAATATCAGTTCCATTATTTTCTTGAGAATCAAAGAATTCTAAAAAAAAAGCATCAAGACAAGAAAATAAACCACAAGGATTATTTAAAATAGTAGAACATTGAGTATCAGAATTATTAGTCGTGCCATTTAAATAATAATTTATCCAAGCTGTATTATTTTCTTCCACACAAAGTGAAGGTCTATTCAAATCTAATGATACATATCTTCCATCATAAATACTATTATTATATAATGTTAATAATTTAGAATCAACTTTATTAAAAATACTTTCTTCATTTTTTTTATTTATTTCATCGTAAATTTTAATAATTGAATCATTTAAATCATTTTTATGATTTTGAAATTCCATTAAAAGATTTTTAAATTCTTCAATAAAAGTTTGATTTCCTTTACAATTGTATTTATAGTCATATAACATTTTATCATTTACTTTATATCTAACAGCATAAATTTCACAATTTTTAAGTGAATCAGGATAATTACATATATAATTACAAAAAGCATCCCAATTATATTGTACACTCATTTTTACTATTATTTCATCTAATAATATTATTTCATTTATTAATTTTATATATGAACTAAATAAATTCTCATAATCTGATTCTTTTAATTTAAAACCTTTTATTAAATTTCTTTTATGTTCACTTAATAAATCTTTATAATAATACATATTTTTTTTATATATATTTTGCTTTGGGGTATATACGTGATCTATTAAATATGATTGAACATTTTCTTTTGTAAATGATGTACAACAAGTTTTACCAGAATTTTGATTTTTACAAAAATTTAATTTATTCTTTTTGGGTTTTCCTTTTAAAGTCAATTCAATTGTATGTCTCATTTTATTTGGAAGTAAATATAAAAAAGGATTATCTTTACATTTACCACTTGTAAAAGATAATAAAGTCTCATCAATAAAAGTAATAGTATCATCATTAAAAATATATTTTAAGAAATTAAAAAAGATAAATAACCAAAATTTCATTTCTAATTTATAATTATTTAAATTCCCTTATAAAAACAATTAAAAAAAAAATAAAAAACAATATAATTTTTCATCCAATAATTATGAAAATCAAAAAAAATAAAAAATTTAAAAAAGCAAAAAAAAACTTTTAAAATGTCAAAAACCTTGAATTCAAAAAGAGAAGAATTGGAGAATTTAAAAGAAACAATGAATTCGAACTATGATGACCTATATAAAAAAGCAAAACTATATTCCCCAATATCAAACATAGATGAAAAATGGAAATTAGTTCCTACATTTTTAAAAATTCGTGGATTAGTAAAGCAGCATATAGATTCCTTTAATTATTTTACTGATATAGACATAAAAAATATAGTTCGTTCATCTAGAAATTATATGATAAAATCAGAAATAAATCCAAATTTTTACTTAAAATATAAAGATATAAGAATAGGTTTCCCTCAAATTGAAGAAGAATTTTCAACTAAAGTAATAACCCCACATGAATGTAGATTACGTTCATTAACTTATTCAGCACCAATATTTGTTGATGTAGCATATACATTAAATGGTTACAGTGAAAAAATTAGAAAAGATATTTATATTGGAAGAATGCCCATTATGTTAGGAAGTAATCATTGCATATTAAAAGGAAAAAATTTCAAAGAATTAAGTTCTCTTCATGAATGTCCTTATGATCCAAGAGGTTATTTTATTGTTAAAGGAGTGGAAAAAGTTATTTTAATTCATGAACAAATGAGTCAAAATAGAATTATTGTTGAATATGATAATAAAGGAAATTTAACTAGTAATGTTACTTCCTCTACTCATGATACTAAAACCAGAACTTCTATTATTTATAAAAATGGAAAATTTTATGTTAAACATAATTCATTTTCTGATGATATTAACGTTATTATTATTTTCAAAGCAATGAATATTTTATCTGATTTAGAAATTATAATGTTAATTGGTGATAATTATAAAGAATTTATTATTGAATCAATTGCAGAATGTAATCAATTAAATATTTTTACAAGGGCAGATGCTCTAAATTTTTTATCAAAAAAAATAAAAACTTTTCACAAAAATAATGATATTCAAATAACAATAGAAACAATATCTTCAATATTAATTGCCCATGTTCACGTCATTCATGGAAATTATCATGCAAAAGCATTATATTTATCATTAATGATAAAAAGATTAATAAGTGCAATAAATGATAATAATGCAATAGATGATAAAGATTATTATGGTAATAAAAGATTAGAATTAGCAGGTCAACTAATATCATTATTATTTGAGGATTTATTTAAAAAATATAATAATGACTTAAAAAAAATAATAGATATGAATTTATTAAAAAACTCAACATCAAACGATAATTTTGAAGGATTTGAAAATTTTGATATTTTCACATCAATGAGAAGTGACATAATAACTCATGGATTACAGAATTCGATATCGACAGGAAATTGGGTAGTAAAAAGATTTAAAATGAGAAGAAGTGGAATAACTCAAGTACTAAGTAGAATGTCATATATAGCAGCATTAGGTATGATGACAAGGATAAATTCTCAATTTGAAAAAACAAGAAAAATATCTGGTCCAAGAGCACTTCAACCTTCTCAATGGGGAATGGTTTGTCCTAGTGATACTCCTGAAGGAGAAAGTTGTGGTTTAGTTAAAAATTTAGCTTTATTATCTCATGTCACTACTGATCAAAAAGAAAAAAATATTATTAATTTATGTATTAATTTAGGGGTTGAAGATATTAGTATGAGTTCTGTTTTTGAAGAAGAGAAAAAAGGAGATGATGATAATTTATCTAATAATTATTTAGTTTATGTTAATGGAAGTCCTATTGGAATTACTTCTTCTCCTAAAATTTTTTGTGATAATTTCAGGAAATTAAGAAGAAAAGGAAAAATTCATGAATTTGTTTCTATCAGTTGTAATCATAATAATCAAAGTATTGCTATTGCTTGTGATGGAGGAAGATTAACAAGACCATATATCAGAATAGAAAATGAGAAGATTTTAGTGACAAAAGAAGATTTAAAATTATTAGAAGAAGGGAAAATAACATTTAATTCTTTAGTAAAAGAAGGTAAAATAGAATATTTAGATGTAAATGAAGAAAATGATGTATTAATAGCATTAAAAGAAGAAGAAATAAAAAAAAATTCAACTCACTTAGAAATAGCACCTTTTACAATATTAGGAGTAGTAGCAGGATTAATTCCATATCCTCATCATAATCAATCTCCAAGAAATACATATCAATGTGCAATGGGAAAACAAGCAATTGGAACAATAGGATATAATCAATTAATAAGAGCAGATACTTTATTATATTTAATGATTTATCCACAAAGACCTTTAGTTAAAACTATTACTATTGAATTATCTAATTATGAAAAATTACCTGCTGGACAAAATGCTTCTGTTGCAGTTATGAGTTATTCTGGTTATGATATTGAAGATGCTGTTATTTTAAATAAAGCTTCTTTAGATAGAGGATTTGCTAGAATAATGACTTTGAGAAGATATGAAAGTGAATTGGAAAAATATCCCAATGGAACTCAAGATATTAGAAAAGCTCCTGAAAATTATAATCAAACTACTTTAAATTCTAATATTGAAAAAAGTAATGATCCAAATATGATAAATACAAAAACTATTTTACCATCTAATAAAAATAATAGAAAATATTTTAAAAATTTACATGCTTTAGATAAAGATGGTCTTCCTTTTATTGGTTCAAAATTAACAAATGGAGATTTATTCTTAAATAAATATATTCCAGAAAACACAAGAGATATTCTTTCTTCAAATTCAAACATTTCATACATAAAGCAGCCTTTAATATATAAAGGTCCAATTCCATCATATGTTGATAGAGTAATATTAACATCATCACCAGAAGTTCCAGAATTAATAAAAATAATGCTTCGTCAAACACGTCGTCCTGAATTAGGAGATAAATTCTCTTCTCGTCATGGTCAGAAAGGAGTATGTGGTATGATTGTTCCTCAAGAGGATATGCCATTTAATGAGACTGGATGGTGTCCAGATTTAATAATGAATCCTCATGGATTTCCTAGTAGAATGACAGTAGGGAAATTAATAGAATTAATTGGAGGAAAATCAGCAGTTTTAGATGGTAAATTTAAATATGGAACAGCATTTGCAGGAGATAAAATAGAAGATATAGGAAATATTCTAATTGCAAATGGATATTCTTATTCAGGGAAAGATATTCTATATAGTGGTATTACAGGAGAACCTTTAAATTGTTTTGTTTTCAGTGGGCCTATATTTTACCAGAGACTTAAACATATGGTGGTGGATAAGATGCATGCTCGTTCTAGAGGACCTCGTGCCATGTTGACAAGACAACCTCTTGAAGGAAGGAGTAAGGAAGGAGGATTAAGAATAGGAGAAATGGAAAAAGATTGTGTTATTGGTTATGGTGCAAGTTGCCTCTTATTGGAAAGACTTATGATTAGTTCTGATTTGTTCACTGCTCATATTTGCGCTAAATGCGGGTATTTAGGTATGGAAGGTTATTGTCAATTTTGCAGAGATGGAACTAATATAGGAAAAGTTAAGTTACCTTATGCTTTCAAATTACTTACACAAGAATTAATGAGTATGAATATTAAAGTTAAGTTTAAATTAAGTAATATTTGATTGTTTTTAAATTTTTTAATTTTAATTTTTTTCAATTTTTTTTTTATTTACTAATTTGAAATGGATAAAAATCCAATAAAATATATTTTAATCGGTGATTCAAGTACATTGAAAAAAATAGCTGAATATTCAACAACAAATAATCAAAAAATAGTGAGTGAAATTGATAAAATTTTTACAAAAATATGTAAAACAGCAGCAGATAAATTTGATGAAAGAAATAAAATAACTTCAAAATCTCAAAATTACTATTTTATAACAGTTCAACCAGGAATAACATTTTTAGTTTTAGTAAGTGATTCATATCCAGAAAGATTAGTATTTGAATTAATAGATAAAATAAATGAAGAAAAAATACCAACAATGATAAATGAAGAAACAAAAGAATTAAATGCTCAAGGAAGACAAGCTTTAAAAAATTTAGTTGATAAATATCAAGATAATATTATAAATACTATTCAAAATGATGTTAATGATATTAAATTAGATATGAAAGATAATATTCAAAAAATGGTTGATAGTGTTGAAGATACTGCTAAATTAGAACAATCTGCTGAAAATTTAAGAGAAGAAAGTAAAACTTATAAAAATACTGCTTCTGAAATTAGAACTTTAACTCTTTGGCAAAATATAAAAATATGGATTATTTTATTTGGGGTTTTGGCTTTATTAATTTTTATTATTATTTTAATAGTTTCATAATATATATAAAATTAGAATTATATTAAAATTAAAAAATTAAAAATTGTTAAAATTTTATTCATTGTTTTTACATATAAAATATGAGATTTGATATTTCTTGAGAAATAAAAATATTTATTTTACTAATATAATTTATCTTTTTAAAGATTTAAAATAATAAATCATAAAAAATAATTCTTTAATTTTATTTAATGTAAAAACTCTTTTTAAAAAATGATTGAAAAAATTTTCTTACCTTTTTATTTGTAAATTTTTTTAATATTTAAAAATAATATTAGATTACTTTATTATTTGTAAGATAGGAAAAGAATAATAAAAAAAATAATAGAGCTTTTTCTCATTCTATTTTTTTTAATTAGTATGAATCCTGAATTTTTCCAATGAATAAAACTTTGAATAAGAAGTATACAAGATTCCTTCCTTAAAATAAACCTCAAGATATGGTTTTGAATGAAAAATAAAAAAGATATGAAAAAAGAATTTTCATTAATTTTTAGATTTTTATAATAAATAATTAATTCCAGAAAAATTAAAAAAAAATAAACAAACAATGCAAAAAAAAAAAAGTTAAACAAAAATATGTCTGATAATGCAACTAATTATAAATCTTCAACTATTGATGAGTTATTTAAACAAGAAGAAAAATTCGGAAAGCGTGAATTTAAAGAAAAATATAAATTTATGTTTTTTAATGATGAAATATTTAATGCTCAAAGAATGCATGAAATAGAATATGAGAGTGACTCAAGTGAAAAAGAAATTGAAATTGGTACAAATAAAACAGAAACTTTGAATGGTATTATTTTGGAAGAAAAAAAAACATTAAATAATGTAAATATAGATATAAATATGCAACAAAAACCAATTTTTACGATATTAAATAAGAAATTAGGTAGATGCTCAAAAAAAAAAGGGAAAAAATCTGCAAAGCATACTAATGCTTCATATAATGATTGTTAATCATATCATAACAAAATTTTTCAGTGATTCTATAAATGAAAATTTGAAAATAGAAAATAAATAAATTTTAAGGTTTACTTAGAAAAATTGAAATATTATTATTATCTATTGAATCATTGTGTTATTAAATATATTAAAAAAAATTTAAACTTGTATTTTTACAAATTATATTTTCTAAAGCTTTTTATTTCATTTTTTGTCTTGTAATTGTTTTGCATTTTCAGAAAATTTCCTTCTTCTTTTTATTTTTATTTTTTTAATCAATTATTTTGGATTTTTTTTAAAGGATATTTACTTTTCTGTTTCAAAAAGAAACCTTATTGTTTCTCTTAGTTTATAAATAATAATTTATTTAATACATAATCATCTTCTTTAGATTTATTTGCTTTTAATTTGAAAACATTTTTCAAAAAATTAATTCAGTTTCATGAATAATTTTTTTCTGTTTTTAAAGAAAATAAAAAATAATTATCATTTTTTAAAATTTATTTCTAACATAAAATTATATCTACAAAGATAAATTATTCATAAAACTAATTTAATAATTTAAATGAAAATGTCGAGATTACAAAAAGAAAAAATAAATGAAATAAGAAGTTACTTATTATTAGAACAAGATAAAGAAATTAATCAAATGATAAATACATCACATTCAAGAATAAATGGAATAACATCAAAGGAGTTTATGGAAAAAAATAAAATAGAATACGAAATATCAATAAATAATGGTATAATTTATGATTGTTATAAACTTCCAAAAAATGAAAAAATGGAATGTAATATTTTAGGAAAATATTGTTATAATGTTCAAATAGATGTTGATAAATTTAAAAAAATTAAAGAAAATAAATTAGATTTAGCTTTACAAAAAAGTATTAATTTTGAAAAGTTTAATAAAAAAGCTTGTTTAATTAGGAATTCAAATCAAAATAGATCAGTCAAAGAAAATATTAATTTCTTAAAAAGAATTTCTTTTTTTTTAAAAGAGCCAATTAAAGATAAATTAAAATATAGAAAATCAGTGGGTGATATACCAGTTAAAATTAATGAACATTTTAATCTTCAATTCCATTCAAATTCAGAATATTTCCCTTCCAAAAAAAAATCAACAAAAAATTTAAAAAAATATATGGTGAATATAAAATCAGATAAAGATTTATTAAAAAAAATTTATAACAATTATTTTTTATTAAAGGATATAGAGATTTTTCCTAATTTATAAGATTATATAAATATTATGTAGATTAAAACACATGATATATTAAATAAGATATTATTAAAAGTAAAAAAACTTGTCATTACGTCATTTATAAATAATACTCAGGTAGTAACTTAATCTTTTATATAGTCTAAACAATTTTAAATTCTAATTAATTATTTATATATAAAGAACCAATAATCATTTTATTTTAAAAAATCATTAAATAAATATATATTTAAATATTTAATTAAAATATATTTTATGTATTTATTTAAAATTGAAAAATAATTATCTCAAATAATTTCATCATAATTGATAGAGAAAAATAGAAATAAAATTTTGTTTTCCTATAATATATATTGAAAAATTCTTTTATTTTTATTTTATCATATAAAATAAATCATAAAATATATTATTATAAATAATTATCAATTGAAGTCTTATTTCATATTTTGATGAATATATTTTCATTATTAAAGGATTAAATCTTATGTTTAAAAATTTATGAAATAAATTTTTATTTCTTAAAGGTAATTTCCTTTTTTTTTTTTGATGCAAAAAAATTTGAACTTAAAGAAATCTGTCTTATATCCTTATTTCCTTGATAGATAATTCAAATGTTTTTAAATAAATAAATAAAATAATAAAAAATTAATATACTTAATAATTATTGTCAAACAAAAAACAAATTTTACTTAATTAAAAATATATATACTCAAACACCTTTATAATCATGCAAAATTTAATATAAATAAAATAAATTCATTGATGAATGTCCTTCCTAGCAAAATTAGAGCTCACTTTATTTAAAATTTCATCTTTATAATAATTTAATCCTTTCCTAAGGTCTTTATATTCCAAAGCAATTTTTTCTAAAATAATTCCTAAATCATAAAGAGCAGTATCATAATTATCTTCTCCCCAAAATGCTTTAATAAAAATTCCATTTTCTTTTTGTAATCTAAAATTTTGCGGCATATTATCAACAATAATAACTTTACTTAAATCTCTTCCTAATTTACTTAAATCTTTAATGAAATCATTATTATAAACAATAGTATGTTGTCTATATAATCTATAATCAAAATATAATTTATTTGATTCTATTGCATCTAATATTGGATCGGCATATTCTTTTGTTGCTGCTGTAAAAATTATTAATTCATAATATTTTGATACTAAATCTAAAAAATGATCTAATCCTGGTCTAAACCTTAATATTCCTTTTCCTTCATCATTTTCATCTATTTTAAATGATATTAATGTTTCATCTAAATCTAAAACTAAAGAAAATTCTTTTATTAATTCTTGGTTTAAATATGGTATTTTTATTGGAGAATTATTGATTTCATTTTGAGTTAAATCTGATCCTAAGATACTTGCGTTTTTATTTAGTACTCGTACTACTTTTTTTCTAAAAAAATTATTTATTTCATCATTTGAAATTAAATCTAATGATTTAAATATTTTCACAAAATCTTCATTTAATTTATCATAAGAAAAGTTTTTTAGAAGAACTCTTAAATATTTTTCTATTAAATATGAATAAAATTTTATTTCATATATTGAATTTGAATAATCTATAAAATTATTTTTTGAATTTTGATTAATAAGAAATTGAATATAATCTCTATTATTCATATTAATATGTTCTATTTTTAAAAATAATAAATCTTTTAATTTCTTTACCCAAGTATTTCCCAAAGAACTTGAAGATATTTTAGAATTAATATATTCACATAATATTAAATAAGATTTATGATTTAAATTTAAAATTGTTGATAAAACGTCATTACTTGTGATTAAAAAATTTTTATCAAATGAAATATTATAACATAATATTATATCATACATTAATAAAGATATTAATTTATGAATTTCTTTTTTATAATCTTGTTTTTTATAATAATTTTCAAACTTATTATATAAAGAAGAATTATTATAAAAGTTAAGTAATTCAAAACATTCATTTGATAAATTTGAAGATTTAATATTTAAAGCATATATAACATCACAAAATTTATCTTCTAATAAAAGTAAATCTTCAATGTTAATAAAAGTATCTTCTTGTTTAATATTTTGATTAATATTATTGTTATTTTGAGTGAATTTAGATATTAAATTTCCAGAAGAAGAAGAATGAATAATTACTCTTTGACTTTTTGGAATATTTGAAATTTTATAAGTTTCTTTATTTTTCTTTGTTGAAGGACTTTGATTTTTTTTTTTAATAATATTTCTTTTATAAACATATATTTTTTTATTGTTTTCTTGTTTAGATGATTCTGTGTTTAATACACTATTTATATTTGATTCAATTGTAGTGTTTGATGTTGTTGATGTATTTAGAATATTGTTACTTAAATGTATTGATTTATGTGAGTGAATTGGTTTTGTATTATCCATTGAATCTGGGAGTGAAGTCAATTTTATTTTTTGTTCTAATGAATTTTTAAGCATATTTAATATTATTTAATTCCTGCTTGTTTAATATATTTTCAAATAATTAAATAATATTTTTTGATTTCCACTTTTAATATTATTTCTTTTAATAATATTAAGTTTCATATTTTGAATTCTGTTTAAAAAGATTTCAAATAAGAAATTAATGTTAAATCTTTGGTGATAATATTATAATTTAAATTTTTAAATTTAAATCTCAAAAAAAATTATATATTTTTTATTTGTTTTATTCTTTATTATAGTAAAATTTAATATATCTTTTTGGTTACACCAAAAAAAGAATTTTGAATGATTTTTTAAAATGTGAATTTTTTAATATTATTATTTATTCATATATTTTTTATTATTTTATATAAGACTTTCATTTTTATCATCCACAGATAAAATATTATTTGGAATATTAGTTTTTGAATCATATCTAAATAAACCTTTATTATCATCAATAATATTTTTAAAAGACAAAGATTCCTTTTTCATATAAAAGCTCCCATAAATAAATAAAAAAAAAGTATAAATAATTAAAAAGCAATTTAAAACAATCCAAAGAATTTTATCATCATCAAGCATTAATAATATAATAAAATTAAAAATAACCTTTTTAAAAATAAATTAAAAATATATTTAAAAATTTATTTTAACAACTCCACCATGAATACTAAATTTTTTTTGAGGTTTCATTTCATCCATAATTCTTTTAGTTTGAATTTGTTTCTTAACATCTTTTTTACAATAACCTAATAATCCATCAATTAATTTAGAAGGAAGAATAGATTTAAAATCTTTATTTTGAGCAATTTTTTTATCATTATCTTCATTATCTTTAGTTTTTAAAGCATTTTGAATTCTAATTATTCTTTGTCTTTCACCATTTTTTTTAAAAACAAATTGTGCTCTTAATTTATCAGTTAAATTAACTCTTTCTTTTTTAAATTGTTTTGCCTTATGCTCATTTTGTAAAATTTTATCGACTAATTTAATATCATTTTCATAATTAGCAATTGAATTTTCAGCATTACTAATAACAGAACTAATATTATATCTTGCTTTTTCTAATATAGTGATTAAACTTTCAAAATTTTTTTGTTTTAAAAACATATCATCAACTTCTTTAACTAAAGTACAATAAATATTAAAACAACTTTTAAAGAATTCAGAAACATCATTTAATAAACTATTATTATAATATAAACAATCAACTTCATCAAAAATATATTTTTCTCTAAATTTTTTTTTATCAGGAACATTAACATTATAAAACTTTTCAATATAATGATAAAATTCTAATAAAAGTAATTGTGGTAAAAGTAACAAAATTCCACAAGTTTCTTCTAAATATTTATTATATTTAATTTGGGCTTTAATAGAAAGAGCTTTAAAACTTTCAATATAATTTTCTCTATTAATAATATCGACTTTATAATAAAATATATTATCCATTAATAATCTTACTTGATCTTGAATAACTTTACTTTGAAATTCAATATTATTCATTAAAGAAGAAATATTTGAAAAAGTATTTTGAGGAGTTGGACTTAATCCAACTTTAAATTTCCAATTTTCATTTATATGAGGTTGATATGTTCTTATTCTTCTAAAATTTTTCATTAAATGATATCTTTGAGAATTAGATAAATATGCATTTGTTGGTATTGGACGAAGAGTTGTTTTATTCATTGTATTTTCTTCTTGCTCATTATTTTCTGTTAAAGCAGTTGATTTTTTTTCTTCTTTATTTTTTATTTTTGATTTATTTGTTTCAGTTATATTTGGATCTGTATGTAATTTATGAGTAAATGTTTCTCTTAATTTTATATTTTCTGTTGCTTCCTTTTTTAATTCTTCTGATAATCCTTCTACAAATTTTGTTATTATTGCTGCAGGTTTTTCTTCCATTTTCTTACGTGTTCGAGGACTTAAAGGAGGTAGTGCTCTTACTTTTTGAAATGTTCTTTGAAATCTTGTATTTCTATATAAGTTTTCTACTAATGCATTATATGCCATTTTTTTGTTTTTTTTAGAAAATTGAAATAATAATAAAAATGTGAGAATTAAATTTTTATATGGATTATATTGGTTTTGAAAGAATAATTTTTTTAGGTTTATAAATTCATTAATTAGTTATTTATTTAGATAAAATTTTGATTTATTGTTTTTAATATTTTGAGATAGAGAATAAGAAAAAAAATAATGATATAAATTGTGAATTAAGAATTATTCACTATGTTTTTTTCATTTATATTCATTATTTTTTAATTTTTATTAACACAAAAACTTATTTAATTTAGTAGTAATTCAAATAATTTCATAATAACTAAAATAAAATATTTATATATATGTAATAGAATTAATAAATAAATATATTAGTAGTATTCTAAACAAATAAATAAATTACTCTTATAAATAATATTTAAATATATAAACAATTGAAATGATTTTTTCTTACTTAATAAACTTATATTATTTGAAACTTAATTACTAGAATTATTACATTATTATCAAAATATATTAATAATTCAACTAAGGAAATAAATTTGATTTATTCCATTATAATATTTTTGAATAAATGTATTATAAGTTTGATTACTTGAATTTTATTGTTCATCATTATCTATTTATTGATAAATAACTTTATTTTTTTTATAAATTTATATTACAAAAAAAAATTATTATATGAATATTATCACTAATATTTTCACTCTTTATAACATAAATTTAAAAAATATTTTTTAAAAATTGAATAAATAAACAAACTATAATGAATATCAGTTTTAATAATATCTTTAAGAAAATATTAAATAAAATGATTACTAAAAATATCATTATGAGTTATCATACAAAAATTTTTTTTAATTCTTTTAGTATCAATATTTCTGTTCAACAAATAAATTTAAATTGATTTAATGTACATTATCCAATTTTGAAATTTCTTAATTTATCTCTATTTATAAATTAATTATTTAAATCATTTTAAATTTTATATAATTATTTACCTTTATTATGATTATGTAAGATACTTCATCATTATAAAAATATCATTTTTAAATTTTTCTTCTTATGAAATTAAATCCAAAATATTAAAATATTTTGATTGAATTATTTATTAATTGAATTAATTTTTTTGGGTGTAAAAAATATGATAATTCCTATTTATATATTTTTTTATATACATTCGAAATTAAATTCAGAAATATAAACAAAGTGTATTATCTTCTTCTTCCGTATTTAATGATACGATTTAGTAAATTGATTAAGGAATAATACAGTATTATCATAATAAAATTATAATATTTAAAATATGATATTTTTTCATAAATATAAAATTAATTTAAAATATATATTCACTTATTTATTTAAATTTAAAACAGAAACTTCAATTTCCATCACAATATTTCCATCTTCATTTTCATATTTTACAAATTCATCATATTCAAATTTAATAGAATAAATGTTATCGTCTTTTTCTCCTTTTTTTGGAAGTAAATTAATTATTTTATATTTATTTATGTTTGGGTCTTGTAAAAGGAATTTAAGGTTAAAAATATTGTTATATTTTTCTTTAAAACTAATTACTATTTTATTTAAATTATTTTTTGCAATTGTAAAAAATAAAGAAATTTTAAATTTCTCAATTGTTTTGTTTATATATTTACTATAATTTGAAAAATTTAAAGTATTTTTGTATTTGATAATTTCTTTAAATGTTTTATATTCTATTTTTTCAGAGCAAACACTCAATTTCGATAAATCATTTGAGATATTTATATCTTCATTTTTACTGTTATAACTTTGCAAAATATTCATTACTTCTTTATATCCTTTTAAGTCCCTTTTCCTCATTATTATTTTCATTTTATTATTTATTTGAGGTATTTCACTTACAAAATCTTTTTGTTTGTTTGATATTTGTGTTTTAAATTTTTCTGTTTCTTTTATTAAATCAAAATTATTATTATTTAAATGATTTTCAAAAGTAGAAAGATTGTCTTTTAATATATTTTTATATGATTTTAAATAAGAAATATTTTTTTCAACTTCTTTAATTGTTTTATTAAATATATTTGATATTATCTCTATTTTTTGATATTCATCAAATATTTTTTTAAAATTGTTTTGTTCTAAATCTTTAATTTTAAAAACATTATGATTTAAATGTTGATTTATATTTTTTTTTTCTATTGAATTAAAATTTTGAACGCAATATCCACATAATTTTTCGTTACAATCTATACAATAAAAAATATATTCAGATGAATGTTTTTGACAATATTTTTCATTGTTGAATGAATTAGAGTCATAACTATTTTCTTTTGATGCATTGTTATGATTATTATCTACATTATTATCTTTATTAAATAGAGGAGAATAACTTTTTCTTAAATTATTTTTCTTCTCTTTTGGTATAACTATATATTTGGAGTTAATATTCTGATAAGTTGAAGATAATATTTCTCTTTCTTTTTCTTTTTCTTGTTCTTTAAAATAATTAATAATTTCATCATATTTCGGAAACACTTTATATTCTTCTAAACTTTGTAAAGCTTTACATAATGGACAATTATGTCCTCCAGTTTCATAAAAGTGTTTTAGACATTCAAAACAAAATATTTTTTTGCATCTAAAACACATTTTTGGATTTTTTATATTTTCAAAGCATATTGGACATTTTAAAAAATCTTTTATTTCCTTATTATCTTCATCATCTCTTTCACTAATATCAATATTAAATTCATTCATTTTTATTATTTTTATTTGATAATAATAAATAATTGAATTAAAAAGTATGTTTCTTTATCAATTTATAAAATAAATATAGTAATTTTGATGATATTAAATTATTTTTGTTTTGCTATTATTTAAATTAAAATATTAATTTAATATCGATTTTAATAATAAAATGAAAGTTTTGATGTTAAAAAAATCTTTTGTGGAAAAATGAAATTTAGATAATTTACTTTATCATGTTGAAACTTTATCAAAAAAAAGTTTTTTATTAATATATTTGTAAATAATGTTTTTAATAAAAATATAATTTAAATTTACTTAGTAAAATAATAATTTTTAACAATAGTATTTTTCATTATTTTATATAAATGTCTATCTGTAATAAAAAAGATATTTATAATATTTTCATTTTTAATATTATTAAAGCAAGAAGAGAATCCGCAGAATTAATACAAAAATGTTATAGAAGTAAGAAAAAATTTTATAATAAAAATAGAATATAAAAATATTTGTTTATTTAAAAAATATAAAATTTTAAATGAAATTATTGAAAATAGAAAGAAAGCAGCCAAAACAATTATAAAATCATTAAAAGATTATTTATATAGAATTAAAGTCCGCAAATTAATTGAAAAATTAAAAACTTGTTATACAATAATTCCAAATATTAAAAATTCAAATGATTTAAAAATATGTATTTTAATCGGAAATGATAGGGAAAAAATTTATAAATTAAATTATTGTCCCATTAGAAAAGAATATGTTTTTGATATTCAAAGAAGTATGATTAAAAGATTACAATATAAATTTTATTTTATTTCAAAAGGAAAAAAAACAATTTCTAAAAATTATCAAATTATAGGAACAATAAATGGAAAATATAATATAATTAATTTTTTAGACATTCAAAATTTAGAATTTAGGTTAGAAGGTTTATATGATAAAGAAATAGAATATTATTATTATTCTAATTCAAGTTCAGAAACAACTTCAACTTCAACTTCAAATGATAATTTATATGAAATGAAAGGAGAAAATAAAGAAGTTAATTTATTTAATTTAAGAAATGTTAAAAGTAAAGTTGAAATTAAAACATATCAAATTCCAAAAGTTAAATCTATTTTAAAACAAAGAAATTTTAATAGAGGAAAATCATTTAAAAAAGTAAAATTTGGGAAAACCGAATCTTCGTATTAAAGTAATTTTGTAAGTTTGATAATAAAAAGTTTATTTAATTGATATTGTATCATTCATTATATTTATAAATAAAGCAAAAAAAAGTAAATTTGTAGTAATTTATAAAGTAAAAATAATTAAAGATTTGATTTAAATAAATTTACATGTATTGATTATAAAACAATTTAATATAATATAATGTAAATAAACAAATTTAAAAAAATTTATTCATTTTTTATTTTTAAAAAGAAATAAAAATATTATATTCCAAGTTAAATTTGTTTAAAATTAATTTTATGTTTATTCAAATATTTTGTTTTATTAATTATTCCATTTTCTAATTTGGAATTTTAAATTTTATATGTTTTGTTTTGGGGTTTTGGCTTGAAAGGTTGGTTGTTTTTTAAGTTATGCTTTAGGATTAATATTCATCTACTTTTTTTAAGATTTTAAGATTAACTTTAAAAATATTTAATTTATTTAATTCATCATTTTTTAATTAAATTTAAAAAATTTGATAAATGAAAAAAAAAAAATTTCGAAGTGCATATGGAGAAGCAAGTAGAAAAAAACAACAAGACCTATTAATAAATTATAATAACGTTAGAAAAAAGACATTAGGAAGAAAAAGAAAAAGACTAAAATATTCAAAAAAGAAAAATAAAAATTATTACGATTATTCTCCTTTAAAAAATACAAAAAATAAAAAAATATTTTTAGAAGAAGAAGAAAACCCAAATGATAAATTAAATATAAACAATAATAAAAGTTCAGAAATTTCAGATTTTGAATTTAATAAAGTAAATAATTCTCAAGATACATATTCATATAACAATACAATAAGTGATATATTAAATAATTCTAATTTTTCTTTAAATGAAAGTGAAGAAGAAAATAATAACTTAAATAAAGATAAAACTGCTCCTTGGCTTTCTCAAAAAACAAAAAATTTAAATGGAATATTAAGATTACATTATGAGATATTAGATTTTTATGAATATGTTAAACCAAATATTGAAGAAAAAGAAATAATAAATGAAATAATTAAAACAATAAAAAATTTAATTAAAACGAATTTCAATAATAAATATACAGTTAAATTATTTGGTTCAAACTCTACTGATTTAAGTTTACCTAATTCAGATATTGATTTATGTATTTTTCCCAAAAATAATTCAAATATAAAAAAAATTTTACCAGCTTTACAAATAAATATATTAAAACAAATTCAAAAAATTTTATGGAAAACAGATAAATTTATAAATCCTCAATTAATAAATGCAAAAACTCCAATAATAAAAGTAAAATATAATTATTCTATTTTAATATCTTATGATATTGATATTTCATTTGGACATAAAAATGGTTATGCAGCAACAAAAATTATAAATAAAATATTAGACAATTATCCTTATATAAAACCAATAATTCTTTTATTAAAATATTTTCTTAAACAAAAAAAACTAAATCAAACTTATACAGGAGGAATAAGTTCATTTTGTTTATTTTCATTAGTTTATGCATATATATTATATTTAAATAAGGAAAGAGATAATAATTCAATTTTAACCTTAGGAAATATATTAATAGGTTTTTTAGACTTTTATTGTTTTAAATTTAATTTTGAAAAAGTAGGAATTAGTATCAGATATGGAGGATTTTTTTATAAAAGAACTGAAAAAAAATTTAATGATAATTCACATAATGGAAAAAATCATGGTTTATTATCCTTAGAAAACTTCCAAGATATTGAACAAGATGTTGGAGGAAATTGTTTTCGATTTTCTGAAGTTTTAGGTTGTTTCAAATTTATGTATAATCAATTAAAAGTTTGTAATAATGATAATGAAGAAAGTTATTTGTTAAGATTTTTAGATAAAGATAAATTTTTATCTAAAAGAAAAATATCTATATCTTAAAATTAAAAGACAAATAATTAACAGTATTATTATAAATATAATTTTATATTTTATTAAGATAAATTCAGAAACAATTAAACTTTTATTCATTTATAAATAATATTAAAACATTGAATAACTTATATTCAATAAATAAACAGAAAAATCAAAAGATGAATTAATCAACATACAATCATTAAAAAGAAAAAAAAAGACGAAAAAGAGTCAAAAATATGAATAATATAAAAAAATAAGGAAAAACAATTTAAATAGACATTTTAAAGTTAATAGAAAATATGAGCAGAAATAATATTAAATATAAAATTAAAAGAATTTAAAAAATTTGATTATAATAAAGATTATGAATCTTAATTATTTAAAAAAAATCATTCTAAAAAAAGTAAAAAATTATATTAATAAAAGTTTGAGAAATAGTAGTTTCACAAATATTACTAATATAATTCATTAAAAAATTTAATGAAGTTTATTAAATATATAAAATTTAATTATAAACAAAATTTCACTTTTCATTTACAATTTCTAAAACCCATTTATAACTTTCAATTATTATTCTTAAGAATAATTTTTAAAGTAATTGTTTGTATTTACTTTATTTTATTTTACTTTTTTTTTTCTATTTTTCTTATTTTCTGTTGATTTTTTATCTAAATTTGATTTATTTATTTCTATCTTTTTTTCATTTTCCTTTTCTTTTGAATTTTCTAAAAGACTATTATTATGATTTTTGTTTTTTTTATTTTCTTCTGATTCTTTAAATATATCTTTAAATACTTTTTTAAGTAATTTTAATTCTTTTGTTATTAGATTATTTTTATCTTCTAATTGAATTTCATTATTTTTTTCTTTATTTATTTCATTATTTAATTCATTAATTTTTCTTTTTAAATTTTGAATTTCAAGTATATTTATATGAATTTGTTTTTCGTAATTTTTAGAAGAAATAATATAATTTTTATTTTTAATTTCAGATTCTTTTAATAAATTATTTAAAGATAATTTCTTATTTATTAATTCCTTTTCATCAATATTAATTTTATGATAATAATCTTTTTTTTCATTTAAAACATTTTTAAATTTTCTTTCAAATTTTTCTAAAGCATTTAAAGGGATAAAATTAATCAAAGCACTTTTTTCTTCCTTTTTAAAAAGAGAATGATTTCTTGAAATTTTTGTATTTGGATATTCTTCACTTTTATAATCATTATATAATGATTCAATTAATTTTTTATTTATTAAATTATTTAAATTTGATTTCCTTCTTAAATCTAATTCTGAATTTGATTTTTTGAATAGTTTTTTTTTTATCTCTAATTCTTGAAATATATTTTTTTTTTTTATTAAAATCTTTTCTTTTATTTTACCAACATCTATTCTTCTTAATTCTGATTTATTTTGATTGTGAACTAAATATAAATATTCTATTTTTGTTCTTTCTAAAATTTCTAAACATTTTTTTTTTATTATTTCACAATCTGAATGTTTAGAATAAAATAATTGTAATTCTTTAACTTCTTTTTTTAAATTAATCAGTTTATGATTTAATTCAAATAATTTTACTTTTAATTCTTCTATTTTTGAATCAAATATCATTAAATTGTATGTTTCATCTAAATTATTTTTTGAATATAAATTTTCTTTTATAAAACTTTCAATATTTGATATTTCTTTTTCAATATTATTTTTTGATTTTTTTAAATTATCAATTTGTTTATTTTTAATATTAGTTAATTGTTTATAAGAAGAATAATCAATAATTTCATTTATTTTTTTCTTTCTTTTAAATGCCATTTTAGGAAAATCAAAAGGATTTATTCTACTATATTTTCCATTCACTTGTGTTTTTATTTTTGTTAATTCATTAAATCTCTTTTTATTATCTTTGAACAATTTAGAAAGAGTATTATCTAATTTTGATATTTCTAAATTAAATTTTTCTGAAATTGGTTGAAATTCTTCTTCTTCTTTTTCAATTTGTAAAATTATTTTATTTAATTTTTCTTCTAATTCTACATTTAAATTTATTAATTCTTTTAAATTTTCCACTTTTTTTTCTAATAATTCATCAACCTCATTTTCTGTTTGAAAATAATCATCATTTACTAATTGACTTTTATTTTCCATTTCTTCAATATTTTCATTTAAATTATTATTTTTTATTTCATTTGAATTTTCAGTATTATCATTATTTTCTTCTATAATTTTATTTTTTTCATTTTCTTCATTAATTACAATAGTATTTGTACTTTCTTCTTTTTCATTTTGATTATTAATTTCTTCTTTTTTATTTTCAATGATTTCTATTTTTTCATTATTTATTTTTTCTTTTTTCTCTATTTTATCTTTGTTTAAATTTGGTTCAATGACTTTTTCTTTTTCTTTATTTATAATTTGATTTGTAATTTCTATTTTATCGTTAATTAAATTTTGATATATGTTTTTTATTTTTCCATTTTTTTCAGATTCATTGTGTTTTATTTTTTCATTTATTTTATTTTCAATTTCTTCTTTTATTGTTTTATCTTTTATTTTGTTTTCATTTCTATTCACTTGATAACTTGATTCATTAACTTTTTTAATGTCTTTTTTTTTATTTATTTTTTTTTTTAATAATAAAAGTCCATCCATTTTATTATTTAAAAATTATAAGTTATATTTATAATCTTAGTGTTATAAAAATAAACAAATTTTTTAATAAAATAAATGATTAATAAAATAAAGATACAATAGATAAATATGTATAAACTAGCTGTTTAAAATATCTTACAACCTTCGCAACTACAATTTTTTTTTTGTTCATTTTCTTCTTTTCCTTTATTAATTAATTTATCATATTGTTTTAATTCTTTTAAATAATTATTTTTTTCTTCAGAATCTTCTTCATTTTTAACATTATTAAAAGCTTTTTTAAGTAAATCTTCTCCATCTTTAAAAGCTCTTTTAGAAATATATAATTTAATTAAATTTAAATATGCTTCATGAAAATTACAATTGGCTTCAATAGCTTTTAAAAAATTTCTTTCAGCTTTTTTTTCTTGACTTAATTGAATATAACAAAGACCTTTAAAATTAAAAGCTTCAGTATTATTAGGTTCTAAAGAAGTACACATTGTAAAATATTCAATTGCTTTTTTATATAATTGAATTTCAATACTACATAAACCCATATTATAATATGTTTCTGCTTTTGGTATATATAAAGAAAATTTTTCATAATAAAACAAAGCTTCTTTATAATGTTCATTTTTTTGATAACAGATACCTAAATTTTCATATATTTCTATTACATTTTTATAATGATATTCCAAGGATCTTATATATAATTCAATTGCTTCTTGATATTTTTTTTCATCTTGAGATATTCTACCATAATAATATAATAAATTTGGATTATTTGAGTTAATTTTATTTATTTTATTTAAACAATCCATTAATTCATTTTTTTTATTTTTCATACAATATAATGTTTTAATTTTTATCACTAAAGATTCTTCATTGGTTTCATCAATTTGAAGAGATTTATTTATATTATTTAATGAATTATTATAATCTTCATAAATAAAGTATATTTCAGCTTTAATATTTAACATTTCTTTCTCAGAAAATTTTGATTTAATAATATTTTCAGCAAATAATAGAGCATCATTAATTTTATGAATGTAAGCAAGAGAAAGAGCCTTTCCTCTATAAGCTTCAATTTTACATTCTTTTGGAAATTTCTCTAAAATAGTATTATATATTTTTAATGATTCATTATGATGATGCTTTTTTTCATCTTCTCTTGCTATTGATATTAATTGTTCGTATGTGTAATCAATATTTTCTTTATTTTTTTTTTCAAATTTATCGATATCTTCAGCATATTCACTACTATTTATAAAAGAACGAGAATTTAAATCATTTGTTTCTTTATAATTTAATAATTCTTTACTTGTTACTTCCTCTTTTGAAACTTTTTTCCCATTATGTGTTATTATTATTATACTACTTCCATCATCATTTGATGAATTAATCAGTTCTTTTGAATTTTTTAGATTAGACATCTATAATTATTTATTCATAAAATTTTTTTATAAATAATTAAAAATATATATAATAAAGTATAGGTAAAAGATTTTATAAATAAATTTTATATTTATTATTGAATTCTTTATCTCTCTTTAATATTATTGATTTTATATTAATAATATAAAAGTTTTTCTAATTATATTTGAATGATAAAAAACAATTTAAATAATGACATTTAATAATTAATGTTTTTCCTAATTATTATCTTAAAGTACGCTATATTTATCAAACATATTTTCTTCATTAGAATAACCTTCAACAGGAAAAGGTGAAGGCATATTACTAAAAATATTACTAGAAAAAAATTCTTGATCAATAGTTAATTTAAAAGCATCATCTATTAATCTAGGTAATAACATTCTAATTAAAGGAGAACTAAATTCTAATCCAGGATTAGTATTAATTTCAATTAAAAAGGGATTAAAGTTTTCATCAATCATAAAATCATAACCAAATATTTCAAAACAATTTTTTCTATTCATTAAATTTATTCTTTGTTTAGCAGCTCCAGCAGTAATTCTTACAATTTTACATATTTTAGGATAAATCATTTTTTTAAAATTAACATTAATATTATTATCTTCAAATTGTTTTTGTAAGTCTTTAAAAGGAATTTCATTTCCAATTTCTATTTTACTAAATTCAGCATTATGTTTTTGAACACTATAATTAGTTAAATGAATATATAAATCAGTTGAATTTGAATCATATTGTTCACAAGTTGCTTTTAAATGACCTTCTTTAAATACATAAACAAAATCAGGTTGATTTCCAATAAATAAAACCCATAATCTAATATCAAATTTTCTTCCATGATATAATAAAGGTTTTTCTATATATTTTTGTAATATTATTCTTTTACATTTTTTCTTTTTACCATATAAATTATCCATTTTATAATGTTCTTTTATTTGCATTATATCATTTTCTATTTTTTCCAAATCACTTTCTACTTTTATACACATTCCTCTATTTAAATTTACTGCTTTTAATATCCATAAATTTTTTCCATTATAATGAGTTTGTGGTATTGTTATTTTTTGAGAAGATCCTAGTTTTTTATTTAAATATGTATTAAATAAATCACTGTATTTATTATTTCTTTTTTCATTACCCCCATTAGCAATATATTTCTCTATATTATTATAAATATTTTTAAATTGTTCAATTTGATTTTTTAAATCTTCTTTTTTTAATTCTAATATAATTGTAAAAGGGAAAAAAGAAAATAAATTATATGATTTTTTCTCACAATGTTTTAATAAAGTTAAAAATAAATGTTTTTTATTTGAAATAACTTTATGATATTCTAAATGATTAACATATTGTCTATTATTTTGTAAATTATGATAATCAATATCTTTACTTAAAGGACTCCAAAATAAATCACAATAAGTTTTAAATTCAGTTTCAGCCCAAATTTTATTTCTATATTCAAAACATTGTTCTATTAATCTAGAATTATTTCCTCTTACAATATGATAAGTTAATTTATATGTTGGAGATGATTTTTTTTTAATTGGATTTAATGAAATTTTTTTTTGAATTTTTTGAGTTAATATATTTTGAGGTGATAAAGAACGAGATAATATTTTTTCGTCTTTTTCATTTATTATATTTTGAGATAATAACTTTTTTATTTTTTTTATTTTTGTATTTTCTGTTTTATTTTCTTCAATTGGAGGTTTTATTATATTTAAACTTTGAACAGATTTACTTAAATTATTTTGGGATAATGTTAATTCATTTAATTTTTTATTATCATTGGATTCTTTCATTAATTGCTCTATTTGCTTTTTTTCTTCCATTTCCATTATTTTTCTTTTCCTTTTTTCTTCTAATAATTCTAACATTAATAAACGTCTTTTTAAATCATTTAATTTTATTTCATCATTTTCATGGCTTTGTAATAGTTTTAAATTTGAAGTATATATATCTATTTCTCTATTTTTATTTAATAATGTAATATTTGGTTGAATATTAGTTTCTATCATTTTTTTAATAATTAAATATAAATTTAATTTATAATTCTTAGTTTTCCAAAAAAATTATTTTGAAATATTATATTTCCAAAGAATCATTTATTTTATTAAGTTTTTTAAATTAAATTATTTAAATGCCAATAAATTCCATAGATTTATTTTTTATATATATTATTTTATTTACAACTAAATAATTCTATTATGGCAATATTTATAATCATAAATAATGCCAATATTTATATTATAAAAATTCATAAATCCACTTTTAACATTTTAAAAATTCTTTTTTAGTATTTTATGTTCGCATTCTTTATCAAGATTTAAACTTTTGCAACGAGGACAACAATTATTTTGTAGAAATTCTAAAATATTATTTAATTCTTCTTTTAATGAAAGATTTTCTTTTATCATTGCCGAATAAACTGATTTAATTTTTTCTCTATATTTTTTAGCATTTTCTCTGTTTTTCATTTTTGAATATTCATTATTTTGGATTTTCTTTGGTTTTTTTTTACTTTTATTTTCTTCTTTGGATTCATTATAATTTAAATGAGAAGCATCAATTTTTTTATTTATAAAATCTTTTTTTTCAAAAAGATTATAATCAATTGAATCATCTTTAAAAATTCGAATGTTATTTATTGATTCAGTTTCAATTATTTGAAAATAATCATCATTTTCCATTTGATACTTTATAGGTGTATTTCAATTATAAAAAATAAATACAATTATTCTTAAAAAAAAGAAAAAAAAGTAAAATAAAAAATAATATTATATATAATTTTTAAAAAAATATTATTTACTTTTTACCTAATTTCTTTTTAGCTTCTTCAATTTTTTTTCTTGCTAATTCCCTTTTTTCAGCATATATATCAGAAATAGTTTGTTTAACTTTAGCTTTGCATTTATGATCAGATTCTATTTTATGTTGTAAACAAAATAATCCTTTACAAAAAGGACATTCAATAGGTTCCATATTTTTTATTTCTCCTTTACAAAAATCACATTTTTTAATTTGATAATTAAATTCAATGTTTTTCTTTTTTTCTTCTTCTTCTTCTTTTACAAAAGGACATGAAACTTCATTATGATAATGCTCTTTACATAAATTTTTTTTACATCTTCCACAATAAAAATTTAAATAATCTTTTTGCTTACATAAAGGATAATCACTATAATTTTATTTTAGTTTTTTTACCAATGTTTTCCTATGTTGTTATCTTCCATCTTAATTTAATTTAAATAATAAATTTATAAAAAGTATATTATTACTGTTTTTATTGTTTTTTTAATCAATAAGAATTTAAAAAAACACAATTAAATTATATAAGAAAATAAAAAAGTCTTTTCTAAAGAAATCTTAGTATCAACCTTATTATTCTTTTTTAATGTTGAAGAATTAAAATTATTTTTAATATAATTTATAAATATTATATTCATTTATTTTTTCTTTAATTATATAAATAATAATAATTTAATTAGAAAATAATAATATTATTTAATGGCAGAAAAGGAGAACAAAAATATATAAAAGAATTATTAAATAATCATTTTATCAACAGATTTAATATATTCTGTTCTTTTTATTTTTAAATGTTAGAATATTTTTTATTTTGTCTTTCTCTTTTATGATTTACATAATTTAATTCATTTAATTTAAAAGAAATATTTTGAAGAGATTCATTTTTTTCAATATTTTTACAAGATATACATTTACACATTTTATTACATATAGTTTTATTTTTATAACATTCACAATATTTTTTCTGGCAATTATTTTTAGTACATTTACAAATTATTTCATTTGAATTATTAAGGTTTTTAGATTGTGATTTAATATATAATATTTGTTTTATTTTCTCAATTTTTTGAATATTATTTTCATTATTTAAGCAATTATTACATTTACAATTATCACAATATTTTCCATTTGAAAAACATTCACAATAATTCTTTAAACATTTTGATCTTTTACATTTACATTTTATATTCTTTATTTTCTTTTCTTTTACTTTTTCTATTATTTTTTTAATATCTTTATCAATTGTATTATTAATACATTCATTGAATAAAATGTTATTGTTAAATAATTTCAATTTGAAAACATTTTCTCCTTTTTTTTGTTCACTCCAAAGTTTATTGATTATTTTTTCACTAATAATTAAAATTAATTATACCTTTTTTCAAAAATTAAATTTGAATTTTGAAAATTTGAATTGAGTAATTTAATTGAAAATTTACTTTGATTATTTGAATTATTACATTCTAACTTCTTTGAAAATGAATTATTAATTTTAGAATCAAATATTTGTTTTGTATCTTGATTGTAATTTGAAAAATTTGAGTTTAACAATTGACTCATAAAATTTTGAGATGGAGAGATTGATAAACTATTATTAAATATTTTTTTTGAATCAATATCAATTAATTCATTGTCATTTTTAAAAATTGATTCTTCAAATTGTGAAAAATTTTTTTTAATGTTTGATGAATTTTTATAATTATTAGACATTTAAGATAAAAATTAATTCTCCTTTTCATAAAGGAAATTATAAAAATCAAATATTCAAAAAAAAATTTATATTTTAAAAATAATTTATTTATTGTTTTCTTTAAATGTTTAATATGTTAAATATTAAATATTACATTAATAAATCAAATAAAAATTTATGATTTTGATTAAATTAAATTTTAATAATGAAATATTAACCGAAACAATATTAAAAAAATATCTAAAATTCAATAAATAATAGATAATCTAAATTATAAAATTACCATTTTTAAATAAATTATGCTTTGACTTTATTATTAGAGTTGATATTATCTATGGAATCGACTGAACTACAACAACAACAATTTTTTTTCTTATTTTTCTTAAATGTATCATAATAATTAGGTAATAAATCTTTAACCCAAAAATTTTTTATTTTTTCATTAATTTCAGTCTTTTTCATTTTATTGTTTTTCCCATTAATAATTTTTAAAAGGTTATTTTTTGCATCTATTTCAAAATAATCTTTTATTTTAATTCTTTCAAAATTATTTGTTGGATCGAATTCCTGATAATAAACTTTACATTGTTTTAAACTTAAATTCATTAATGACTCAATAGATTTTAAAAATTCATTTACTTTAGAAATAACTGTTTTAATTTCATTAAATTTAAAAAAACAAACATTCTCATCATTAGGTAGAATTAAATAACCTTCAAAAATATTTTTTTTCGAATATTCTTGACATAAAACAAAACCTTTTTCAAGAAAAAAAAGAAAAATATTATATTTTTCAATAAATATTTTAGAATCATATAAAAATAAATCATTAACTTGTTTATCAATTCTTTTAGTGATTATTATTTCTTCATTAGTATTACCTGGAGTAAATAATTCAATACTGTTAATTTCAAAATTATTATTTTCCATAAGAATACCAATTTCAGTTGAATTATTACTACTAGGAAAAATATTTTTAGATAAAGTAATTTTATTTTTATCATTAATATTTTGGATAGAAAAATATTTATTTTTATGAAAAGATTCATAATAAATATCTTTCTTTTTATTTTTCATTTCTACTTCAATTAAATCATCTTTAAAATTTATTTGTTCGCCATATTCAAATTCATATGAAGGACATTCATAATTATTATCTAAAAATTTTCCAAAAAAAAAGAAATTTCCATTTTTTAATAAACCAACGTCTAAAGAAAATCCAGTGGCACTTGGATTTAAAGAAAATTTCATTATACCTAAATAAATTAATCCTTCACAATTTGTTATTCCAAAACCATTCATTATAATTTTTTTCGTTTCTCCTTTATATGTTAAAAAATAACCATATATTACTTGAGAATTTTCTCCTATTAATAAACCTTTTTTTAAAGAATAATCATTGGTGAAATTATTATTTGATAATATACTAGATAATATAATAAATAATCTTTCATTTTCTTCATTTTTTATTAAAGTTTCACCAAAGAAATTAAATTTATTTTGATTACATCGAAATTGTTCTTTAATTTTAAATTTTTTTATTTTTGAAATGTAAGGACTTTGGAAAAAATATAAAACAAGGAAATTCTTAATCATTGTAGTAACTTTATGAGTGGAAATATTTTGAGCAATATAATCAAACCAATCATAAGTATAATTATCAATTGAAGTAATTAAATGTCCAATAACTTGATGAACTTCAGAAGCAGAATTAGAAAGAAATGAATCACAATTATTACAATAATAAAAATAAACTTTAGTTAATGGTTTAACATCAATATTTAAATTACCATATAATGATATTATTCTTTGTATTATTTTATTTTCTGTAAAATTATATTCATTTGGAAGTTGAATTGTAGTCTCTTGATCAATTGGACATTTTTCTCTTTTTCTATTTAGCATATCTTTTAAACATTTTTTACATATTGTGTGACCACATTCTAATGATACCGCTACATTTTGTTCGTTTTCGTAAAATTGCTCCATGCATATTTGACATGATAACCCCTCTAAAGATAGAAAATCCACCATATTATCTTTTTTTTTTCTTTTTATTTATTAAATTATTGTTATTATACGTTTTGGATTTTATTTTTTCTTATTATTATAAGCTTATTTGTAGGATTTTAATTTAAATTTTATTATTTAATAATTAAAGATTCTTTTTATTTTATTATTTATATTATATTAATAATACATTTTAATTTTAATATTAAATTGTGATTATTTTAAAAAAATATTGATAAAATTAAAAAATTTAAAATGAGTGAAAATAAAAAAACTACTTTAGAAAATCAAATTACTTCAATGTTAAATCAAATGTTAAATGAAGACAAAGGAGATGAAGATCAATTATGTTTTAGTGATGAAGAGGATGAAAAAGATGACATAAATCAAAATTTAAATTTAAATAATCAAAAGAAAAAAAGAGTATGTTTTAATGATGATAATATAAGAAAAAATCAAAGAAAAGAAAAAAAATGTCAAACCGTGAATTTACATAATAATAATTTTCCGATTGTTAATCCATTACTAAATCATAGAAATTATTTTCAAACTCAAATTATACATAATCCTTTTAATTTCAATAATTTTTTAATGAATTCTTTACCGAACAATAATTATATTCTTCCAAATTATATGATCAATAATATGAATAATATAAATCCAAATAATAATAATTTATCAAATATATTAAGTAATAATTTTCATAGAGCAGAAAAAAGAAAAACAACTTATGATGTGAAAAATAAAGATATTCATATTGATAATAAAGATATAAATAATAACAAAAAATTTGGTTCTGTTGTTTTTCCTAAAGAAACAAATTTAAAAGCTGAAATTGCTCTTTATGAATTAAAAAATATATTATTTAAAATAGATAAAATAGACCATTTCATTTATAGTAAAATACAAGGAAATTTTGTCAATTTAATAAAAACTCATAAAGGAAGTAGAATATTTCAAAATTATTTAAAAAATACTCATTCAGATATTCTTCATCAAATATTTATAGAAATCAATCCACATTTAAAGAATTTATTAATCGACCCATATGCAAATTATTTTTGTAGAAAATTTTTCACTTATTTAAATCAAAAAGACAGAATAGATTATTTACAAAGCATAGAAAATTCCCTAATTAAATTAAGTTCAAATAATATAGGAACATATCCTATTCAAGGTATAATAGAACATTTAGGTTCAAAAGTAGAAAAAAATATAATAATAAATGCAATTAAAAATCATATAGAAAAATTATCAATTGATCCTTATTCATGTCATGTTATAGAAAAAATCTTATCATGTTTTGAAGAAGAATATATTTCTTTCATTTATGATTATATATCTCAAAATATTTTAAAATTAGCATATAATGCAAATGGTATTTGTTTAGTGAAAAAAATAATAACTTTTACTCATAAAACTAAAATTCATGAACAAATTAAAAATATAGTTGAAGAAAATTCAATGGAATTAATTAAACATCCTTATGGAAATTATGTTATTCAAGTTTTAGTTGATAGTTGGGATTTAAATGAAGTGAAAGAAATATTAAAATTATATGATAAGCAATTTACCTCATTATCAATGGATAAATATTCTAGTAATGTTATGGAAAGATGTATTGAAAAAAGTGATGAAATACTTTCACAATATATTAATGAAGTTTGTGAAAGTGGAAAAATTTTTGAAGTTATGAAAAATAATTTTGGAAATTATGTTATTCAAAAAGCTCTTAAATTATGTTCTGGAAATGATAGAAGAAAATTAGTTATTGAAGTTAGTAAAAATATATTTAAATTAAATGATAAGAAATTAATTTCTAAATGGAAAAATTTAGTTATACCCCATTTAGAAGTTTTAAAAAATGAAGAAAATACTTCATCAAATAAAAAAGGGAATTTAGATGATAATGATATTAATAATATCAATTTTGAATCTATTGTATAATTCTTTTTCTTATATTTGTAACTTTTTTTCAAGTTTGATTTCATAATTTTATTGGTAATTTTAATCATTCTCGTATGTTAATGCTTAATTTTATAATATATAATTATTATATCATTATTAAATATTAAATTTGTTTTTATTTATTAACAATTTGTTAATAAATTCAAAAAATGTAATGATAACATTTTGATTTTGTTTCAAATTAAATAAATAATAAAATAAAAGCTAAATATCTTTAATTCAATAATAAGCAAACATTATAATTTTCATTAGATTCATAAGTTTTACTATAAAAAAATAACACTGATAGAATTTGAAAAAAATATTTTTTAAAAATATATGTAATTATCAGATAATACTTTAGACTGAATTAAAGTATTTTTCTATGAATTATTTATTATTTATAATTATATGATTTAATTCTTATATTTACACTAGTAATATTTATATTTTTTTCATTTGTTTTTTTGAAATGATATTATAAATATTATTTTAGGATTTTTTCTGATATTGTTTTTAATTATTAATGAATTAATTTAATCTATTAAAAAATATTTTTTTAAAAATAATAAAATGAATGATGATTTTGTAATTAATACTGAACCTCCTATTCAATCTAATATTAATGATATTAATTTACACATTTTATTACAAAAATGGAGAGATAATATGAGAGATGAAATTAATTGTTTATTATTTTTACAATTTAAAATAAATCATGAAAATAATAATTTTGACAATAATATTAAAGAAAAATATTCAATGATTCTAAAAAAACTAGAAGATTTATGTACACAAGAAATAGATTTAATAAATGAAGGTTTAATAAATATTAAAGGTTCAGAAAATTTAAAAACAAATCCAGATAATAAAGTAATAAATAGTGTTTTATTTGATCAAATTGAATATATAAGGAAAAATTATAATAAAATAATAGAAGGAATAAATAATACTTTAATATCATCAATAGATTTATTTTCTTTTTATAAAGAATATTATAATAAAAATATAAATAAAAATGAATTAAATATTAGTATAAAACCATTTTCAATTTCTAAAATAGAAATACCACAAATTTCTTTAAGAGAAAATGAAAAAAATTCAGATGATTTAATATCAGAAATTCAACATGATATATCTGATGTTGTAACAGATAATTATTATTTATCTAATTTTTCCAAGATTAATACTTCAAATATTTTAAGTGGGTTAACCTCAAACCAAAGTGAAGCTTCTAAAAAAGTTTTATCTAAATTTAAGAATTTATTAAAATTGACTAAATATAAACCAAAAAAAAAATATCAAAGTAATTTAACTGAAATTATGAGTAATAAAGATTTAGATGAAGAAAATGTTAATGAATATGAAGAAAAAAATGCTCCTTATAGACAATTATCTTTTGAGATCATAGAAATTAATAAATTAATAAAAAATTTAAAAGATCAAATCTACTTTAATTGTATTATGGATAATGAAAAAAAAACTTTTGAAAAAATGAAAGAAGATAATATTAATTTAAATGATGAATTTAATAAATTAAAAGATAATTTAAAACTTTTAGATATTAATTATAAATTTTTACTTAAAAAATTATCTGATGTCGAAGAAGAACAAATTTATTTACAAAATGAAAATAAAAAATTAATTGATTATATTGAAGAAAGATATATTAATAAAAATAATAATCAAAAACCAAAAAATAATCAAAAATATTTAATACCAAATTCAAATAAAAAAATATTAACTAGTTTAGGAACAGAAAGTAAATCAAGTTTAGAAATGTTTAAAAATATTGATAAAAATCTAGAAAAAAATAATATATGATTTAAACTAATTTTTTTTATTGTAATGAATAATACAATTAATTTATTTTATACAAATTTATTTTTAAAATTAATACATTTAATGTTAAATAAATATGGGAAATTTGGTGAAAAATACTGAAGAACAAATTATTTCAAAAATAAATACAAAAAAAGATATTAAATTTTATGACCCAAATGTGAATTTTAAAATTGAAGAACAAAACAATATATATAATCCAGAAAGTAAAATAATTATCCCATATGATGCAACATCAAATATTTTTTATATGAATGATAATATTTCTAAAATTCAAAGTGTTTTTAGAGGATATATGAAAAGAAAAGAATTTAAATCTAATTTATTTGAAAAAAAAAATATAAATCATAATCAAACAATAAAAGAAGCTTTTACACAAACTTCATCAAATCAAAATAATTTAGACATAGACAATAATAATAACTCAAATATAAATAATGAAATAAATATAGAAAAAAATAAAAATAATTCAGTATTACAATTACTAAACAATAATATAACATTAATAAAATCTGCAAAAACCTTTTTTTCAATAAATCAAAATGAACCATCAAACTCAAATTTACTTCAAAAACCAAATATAATTGAAAATGAAATAATAGGGAATTTCGTTTTAAAAAATAGTAAATCTTTAAAATATAAAGGAGAAAAAGACAAAACAACACATCAAAAAAATGGTTTTGGTATAGTAGAATGGGATGACAAAAGTAAATTAAAAGGTAATTTCACAAATAATAAAATAAATGGAATAAGTAAATTTTATAATAAAGAAAAAGAAGGAACATTCATAGGATATTATAATGAAAATTATCCAAAAGGATATGGATATTATAAAACATTAAATTTTAAAGTAGAAGGTTTTTGGGAAAAAAATTTATTGATTGGAATAGGAATAATTAAATATACTGATGAATCAAGTTATGAAGGTGAATTTGTAAATAATAAAAAAAATGGTATTGGAACTTTTAAATGGAAAGATGGAACAATTTATAAAGGAGAATTTAAAGAAAATAAATTAACTGGAAATGGTATAATATTATATAATGATGGAAGAATTTATGAAGGAGAAATATTAAATGGCCATATGAATGGTTATGGAATGTTTAAATGGAAAAATGGTGATATATATATTGGAAATTATATTAAAGATATTAAAAGTGGTTTTGGTATTTTTATTTGGCAAAAAAAACCTTTAATTGCTTTTGCTGGATTTTGGGAAAAAGGAAAACAAAATGGAATTGGAGTTAAAATCAATGATAATATATTAAAATATGGTATTTGGAAAGATGGGAAAAAAGATAATTGGATTAATTATTCTGATGTTGGAAAATATTTTAGTAATGATAAAAAGATTTATGAAAAGAAATATGAAAAATTAATTGGAAAAAAAATTCTTGAGTTAATTCATAAATTAGATATTGAGTAATGTGTTTTTTTTAAATGGCTATTAGTAATTTAAATTATTTGTATGGTTTATTTTCTTTTGGAATATTCATTTTGTTATTGTCTTTGTTTATAATAAAATAATAAAAATAAATTGTAAATTTAAAATAAAAGGGAAAAGGAAAAAGGTTTTATTAAATAATATAAAAATAATAAATTTGGTATATATTAACCAAATAAAATTGATATTAAGATTATTTTGGAATTATTTTTATTTAAAATTAAAAATATTAAATGATTATCTTTGTTAAATTTAATTATAATAACCATTAATTTATTACTTAAAAACAGAAATGAATTAATAATTATAAATATAATATATTTTTATAAATATAACACATTAATTTTCATTTATTTTTTTCTTCTTATTATTTACTTTAAAAGATAAATTTTTTTTTGAAAAAGGGATTAAACGGAAACTATTATTTCCATATACTTTATTAACAAAAGAAATTGGATTTGTTTTTCTAGTAATACTAATATTACTATTACTATTATTATTTGTTCTACATTTTAACTTTTTATTTTCATATTTAATTCTTTCAGAATTTATTTTTCTTCTTGATTTTGGTTTAAGAGAATTAACATATGAACTTCCTTGACTGTAAGTTCTTCTATTTTTTGGTTTTTCTATTGAAATATTTTTTTTCTCTAATTTATTCTTTTTTTCTTTTTCTTCGTTTTTATTTTTTGATAATGTGAAAAAAATAGATAATAAATTTTTCTTATTATTTGACATAATTTCTCTTTTTTTTAATTCTTTTTCATTATTTTTTTTCTTTAATTTATTTACAGTAATAAATATTTTTTGTTTATTTTCATCACATAATTTTTTATCATTTAAATTTTTGCTTTTCTCATAATTTAAATAATTTAATTGTTCTTTGATAGTTAAAAAATTAGTTTTTTTCCTATTATTTTTTTTATTTGAAAAATCAGATTCACTAATTAACATTTCACTTTTTTCTTCTTCAATAATATTTCCAGTTTGGATATAATCATTTTTATTATTATTATTATTATCTCCTAAAGCAAGAAGATAAGAAGGAGTCGCATTTTCTTCTTTATCTTTTTTAAATTTTAATGTATTTATTAAAGGAATAAAACTTTTATTTGATGAATTTTTCACATTATTCATTTCAATTTGTGCATAAATATTATTTGGAATATTTTCATCTGTTTTTACTGCTAAACTTCCATTTATTTCTTCTTCATATGATGGAAATGATATATTATTATTATATTCATTTGTATAATAATTAATTAATGATTGTTTATCTTCCCTATTTGTATAGTTTTTTATTGTTTCTTTATCTTCTACAATTTTTTCTTTTTGATGATCTTCTTTTAAAATATCATCTAAAAATATAAATGACGCTGTTTTCCTATGAAAGCTTTCTCTTTTTGAAGGTTTCTTTTTTTTAATAGTTTTAGAAAATTCTTTACATTCTAAATCACTAAATAAATTTATATTTAAATATTACCCATTTCTATTATCCATTTTTTAAAAATATCAAAAAAAAATATTTCCTTTTTTATATAAATTTTTTTATTTGTAATTCAAAAAAAAAATTAAATTATATATAAATATAATGATTAAAAATTAAGCAATACCTTGAGACTTATAAATTTCTAAAGTAGCTTCTAAATCTTGTCCTAAATAATCTCTTGCAATATCAATTTTATAATTTTCTCTTTTTATTTCTTGTGATTTTTTTTGAATAATTACAATAGCTCTTGATAAATTTTTTCTATCTTCCTCACATCTATAAATTAAATCAGGAAGAATTCTTATTTTAGATTTCATATCATTTATTTTATTATTATAATCCATTATTTGATTTGAATATTCAACATTTTGCTCATTTAATCTTGATATTTCATTATTTAATTCATTTATTTCTTCTCTTAAATTTTTTATGTCATCATCATTATTTTTATTTTCTAATTTCATTCTTTTAAAATTATAATTCATTTTCATATTTTCATTATTTACAAAAACATTTTTTTCTTTTGTTAAATTTAATTCTTTCCCTGAACGTAATAAATTATTGTTTAAAGATTCAATATTTTCATTTAGTATATTTGATGTTTTTTCATATTCTTCATATTGTTCTTTTATTCTACTTAAATATTTATTTTCTAAATTATTTAAATTATTTTTAAAATCTTGAAGTGATTGAATTGAACTTTTTTTATTAAGTTCAAAATTAAATTTATTATTTTTATTATTATTTATTATTTTTTGTTGTGATTGAGAATGATTAAGTTTAAAATTTGAATTATTAATACCATTATTAATATTATTAATACTATTATTATTCTGATAAATATATTGAGAAGAAGGACTATATTTTAATTTTTTACTTTTTCTTAATGAATCATCTAAAGTAGAATTAGATATAAAATTTTTATTTGGACTAAAATTATAAACATATTTAATTCCCTTCTTTCTTTCGTTTATATTTTGTATATTTTTTATTTCTGGTGAAATTTTACTGTTAGAAGTTCCTTCACTCATTTCAGATTCAATTGCTCCATTATATTTTGTATAACATAATGAAGATAAATATTTTAAATCTTTATATGAATTTGATATTGGTAAACTATCATTGTTTAATTCTGGTTTTTTTATTTTTTTATTTTTTTTAACTCTTAAACTTTTTAACATTTTTCTATCTATAATAAATTATATTTTATTCATTAAAATAAAATAAATATATTATTAATTATATTATCTTTCAATTTTATTATTTTATTTTTTTCAACATTTTAGATATTAATTCATAAGGAATATCTCTATCATTTCTAGATGTTAATGGATATTTTTTATTTATTTGAATATTTAATTTTTTCCTCAATTTACCTAAATTCATACTTGTTTCATGATATAAAGTATTAATAATATCATTATCATTTTTATTTGCTTGTTTAATTTTTGGTTTTGTTTTTTTTGAAACTAAAACTTTATTTTCAAAAGGAATAACTAAATTTTTCCCTTTATTATTTGAATTTACACTTTTTAAATTTGATAAATTTTTTTTTTCATTTCTTGATAATTTTTTGTCTATTAAATTATTATTAATATTATTATTATTACAATTTATGTTTATATTTAAACTTGGCTGATTATTATTATTATTCATATTATTTGAGTCATTATTATTTGAAAATAATTGTTTTTGTATACTTATATGCAAATTATTTAATCCAGTATTTAAATCATATGAAATTTTATCTTTTCTTTTATTTTCAATATTTTTTTTTGTTTCTAAATTTGTATTTTTTGTTTTTAATAAATGAGAATTCGTATTAAATGGAATTGAAGGATTTCCATAAATTATATTTCTAATATTATTATATTTATATTTATTATTATTTTTATTAACAAAAACATTATTTAACTGAATATTATTTAATTGATGAAGATTTTTTTTATTTTGTTTATTTTGATTTGTTAAAGCATGTCCTAAATTTAAATTTAAGTTAATATTGTAAATTGAAGAAGTTATATTATTATTAGTAATAACATTAATTGGTTGTGTAATAACATTTGTAAAATTTTTTTTCTTTAAACTTTTTTCAATATTTGAATTACTTTTATTTTCTTTTTTGCTTTGTGAAGTATTTACTCTACTACTTATTGTATTTTTATTTGAATTTGTTTGAATGACTAAATTAGTTTTTCTCTTTTGTTTAATTACTTTATTTTGAGTTTTATTATTTTTTTTGATTCTTGGACTTATTTGCTTAGGATATTGAATAATTTTTAATAAACTTTCAATTGATTTATTCTTTTTTTCATTTGTTTTATTTGATTTATTTTCAGTTTTTAAATTTATATCTCTTGAAGTAGTTGAAAAAAGTTTTTGAGTAATTAATAAATTATTAGGAAAATTAGTTTTTGGTTTTTGATTTATTTTTTTTTTTAAATTTGAAGATTTTTCATTTGTAAAATTGTGATAAAGATTACTTAACTGTTGTCTATCACTATTATTATTTTGATAATTTTTTTCATCATTATTTGATTGAGAAGGAATATTTAATTTATTAATATTATGTAAATCTAATTTTTTCACTTCTAAAATTTTTCCAATTTTAGGAAGTTTAGTTTTATTATTTTCAACAATTATATTTTCAAAAGATTCATCTTTTAATTTTTTATTTTCTGATTTTTTGATTTCATGATCTTTTAAATTAAATAAAGATTTACTAATTTCTAAATCATTAATTATAATTTCATGAGATTTATTTTTATTTTTTAAATCTTCAAAATCATCATAAAAAGAAATAATATGTTCATTCATAATTTTATTCATTAATTGACCTAAATCTTTTGAACTATTTTCATTTTCTAAATGAAAAGAGCTAAAAGTATTTGTAATATTATTTGGATTAAGATAAGTATTTAAACTCACTGATTGTGAAATATCACTTGGATTAATAATTCTATTAAATTCTTTTTTTTCTAAATCTTCGTTTTTATTATTATTTAAATTATCCTCATTTTCTTCTATTATTTCTAAATATTTTTTTTTTCTTTTTATATATTTTAACATTATCTTTATTATATCATCTAAACAAAAATAAACAGGAGGAAATAAAGTATATTTTTCATAATAATGATTTATTTTTGGTAATCTATTTCTTGATTCATGTTTATAATAAAATCTTTTTAAAAAATCACTTGTTTCATCCCATAGTAAATAATTTTTAAAAACACTTACAATATGCTTTCTTTCATCATATATTATATCTGTTATTATTTTTTTATTATATGAATCATTAGAAACATTATATTTTTTTAAATTTGATATCATTTTTTTTTCTGCTTTTAAAATTATTTTATTATCTTCTTCTAAATTATTTTCCTTATTTATTGTTTTTTGTGTTTTCTCTTTTGTATTTATTTTTTTTATTATTTTATTGGTTTTTCCATATTTTCTATTTGATTGATTTCTAGAATTTAAAGATGATATTTTTGAACTTATTAATGAGATTTTTTCATTATTTAAATTTTTAGGTTTTAATTCTCTTGCTGATTTTAGATTAAGCATCATTTTAATTTTTATTAAAATAAATAATATTTGATTATTTAATGAAATTAAAAGCTTACCTTTTTTATTTTTATATAAATATGCAAAACAAACAAAAAATTTTTTGTTGTAAATTCTGTGAAAGAAATTTTTATGAACATGAAAGAAAACAACATGAACAAGAATGTAAGGTTAAGAGAGCGATAGAGGAACATCAGAATGTTAAAAATGAAATTAATCCAAACAATGAAAATCCTTATAATAATGAAATGGGTGATGATACTAGATTAGCATGGAAATTATTATCTGAAGAAGTAAACGAATATGAAAACAATAGAGTTATAAATAATGTTCAAAAAAATGAAAATCCTTATCATAATGTAATGGGTGAAGATACTAAATTAGCTTGGAAATTATTATTTAAAGATGTAAACGAACGTGAAGACAATATAGATAAAAAAAATGCTCAAAACAATGAAAATCCTTATAATAATGTAATGGGTGATGATACTAAATTAGCTTGGCAATTATTATATAATGATGCAAATAATATAGAAAACAATAAAAAAAAATTAGAAATGTTTAAAGATGGATATCCCAATAATTAGATTAATCAAAATATCTTTATTAAAAAATATTGTTTTTTATAAATTCCAAAAGTAAATAGTATTATGAATTTTTTTTCAAAATAAAATAATTTTTAAAAAAATTAATATCTCTCATATTACAAAATATAATATAAAACTAAGTTAAAACTACTTTACTAATTTATATTTCAAAAATCTATGTTTTTAAATTTTGATTACCCAAACGGATTAATAAAAAATACAAATCAAAAATATAAAAAAGTTTAATAGCAATTAAATACATTCAATTACCATTTAATCAAACAAAAAACCAAATAATACTAAAATCTCAATAACAAAATTTATCAAAAAATTTAATAATTTTGATATTGAGAATAACCTTCATAAAAGAAATTAGTTCTTGCTTTTTTACCATGATATTTAATAGCAGCTTTATCATAAGCTTTAGCTGCTTCTTCTTCAGAATCAAAATTTCCGATATATGTTTTTTTTCTATTTATCATAATTAACACTTGCCATTTATTTCCATTTTTTGAAACTCCTCTATATTTACTACTTCTTCTATAGTTGTTTTGCTTATTTATTTTTTGTATTTGTTCTCTTTTTAATTCTTCTAATTTATCTTTTATTTTTTTAATCAAGAATATTTTCGGTTTTAACTTTATATTATTATTTAACCTTTTTTTTCCTATGAAACTATTATGTGAACTTGTTGTTTCTTGTAATGAAGATAATGATTCGTTTTGAAAAGTTAATTTTGAGTTTGAAAATAATAATAATTTTAGTTTGGGAAATGATAATTCTTTAAATGTATTTATTAAATTTTTTAATTCTTTTTCTATTATATTTTGCTCGTTTTTTATCTTTTTTTGTAAAGTTCTATAAATTAATTTTTATAATTCTTACAATAAGTCATCAAAAGATTTTTCTGTTAAATTGCTCATTTTTAAAGGCTTAAAAATTGAATATTAATATATGATTATTATAATTTCGAAAATTAAATATTATTATAATAATAATTTAATGGTTATGTTAATCAATAAAAAAAAATAATTAATTTTTTATATATTTTTTCTCAAAAAGAAATTTTTAAAATATAATATTAAATTAAATTATGCATTATAACATTCAATTTGATTTACAAATATATTATATATAGATATATATTATTCTTTTTTATTAATAAACCCTAATAAAATGAAAAATAAAACAAAAAATTAATCATTTCTTGATAAATAATTGAAATATTTTTGATAATAATCATCATTAACTAATAATTGAAAATTCAATTTAACATAAAATTCATATTCTAAAGTATTTAATAATTCAACAGAAAAATTACCAACTTTGGCATAAAATGAATTTCCAAAAATAATATCTTCATTAAATTTAATACTCAATAAACAACTTGTCATTATAATTCTATATATATTATTTAAAGTAAGAATATACCCATTTTTTTCACAAAAATTATCTATATAAATAATTGCAAGAATTAAAGTTGAGATATCTATTTTTGTGTAATAAAATAATCTTTTTAAATAATTTTCAATAGATATGCATGGTAAAAAATTAGTAAAAAAATTATCTTGTTCAATAATTAGATTTCTATAATTCATATAATTATCATTTATTATTTCTTCTAAATTAATTGCAATTGAAGAAATAATTTTCAAATTTTCTTTAGAAATGTATTCCATGCATTCTTTATGTGTTTCTTTTTTCATTTTTTCTTTATCATTTATTTCATTGAATTTAGGTGAATTATCAGTTATATTTGTTGAATTAAGACTATCTTCCATGATAATTATTAATCATAAAATAAGAAAAATAAATAATTAAAAAAGTAAAAAAACGTTTGGTTAAAAAAAAATATATTTTTTATTAAATAAAAATTCATTTTTTTTCTTTTCTCATTGCTTTTTCTGCTAAAAATTTAACATTATTCATAAATTGATTACTTTCTTTTTCAATTAAATTAATTTTGGAAATTAACATTTCTTTACTTTTCTCATATTTAATAATTTCATTAGAAATTTTTTCTTTTTCTTTATTTAAATTAGAATTTAAATTATTTAATTTTCTAACTTCATCTTTTAAAGTTAAAATACTTCCATCATATTCAAGAGAAATATTTCTTAAATTTTTAGTTTCTTCATTTAATTGACATAATTTACTTTTCATATTTTCAATTTCATTTCTTAAATTAGGTAAATCTTTTTCAATTAAATAAGTATTTTCAGAAGCTCTATTTGAAGAAAGAATTAATATTTCATTTTCTTTATTAATATTTTTTCCTAAACTAGAATTAACTTTATTTTCTTTATTAGCAAATCTAATATTAGCATTTAATATATCAATATTATTTTGTAATTGTTCTTTAATTCTAATTTTTTCATCAATTTCTCTTTGAGGTTCTTCTTTTCCTTTTGTTTTAATTATTTTAATATATTCTTCTAATAATTGCATTTTATCTTGAGTTGAATAATTATTTGTTTCTATAGGAGAATTATAATTCATAGTGTTTGTATTTGTATTTGTGTTTAATCTTGTTGTTTTTGATTGAGTTGGTATTGGTTGATTAAAAATTTTTTTTTTCTCTGATTTACTTTTTGTTTTTTGAGAAAATAAAGATTGATTATATGATTTTAATCTATTTGAATTTATACTTGAATCAATTTCATTTGAATTAAAATTTTGATTTTGAAATGTTGTTTCGTTGGTATTAGATTTTGTATTTGATATTTGATTATTTACATTTTGATTCTCTTCTCCAGTATTTATTTTTAAATTAGTTTTTTGGTTTTTTTTATTATTTTTTCTTAATGATTGAGGCCTTGCTGATTTTAATATTTTTCTTTCTCGAATACTTTGACCATAACCATCTTTCATTAATAACCTTAACATCTTTAAATTAAATAATATAAATTAATAAAAATAAAATATGTTTAAAAGATAAAAAATTTTAAGTTTTTTATTTAATATAAAAGTATTCATATTTAAACAATAACAAAGAAAATAATATATAGAATTTCTGTTTAAATGACTTTAAGCATTGAATTATATTTTTCAATTAATTAATATAATATTTAATGTAATTTCTATAATGTAGATAGAAAAAAATCTCATATTTATATTTAAAAGATTTCTTAGTTTTTAAATTTGGAAATTCTTTTATAAAATCAGAAAAAGAAGTTAAAATAGGTGATAAAAGGGAAAAATAATAATTAATTTTTGTCAATTTTAATAAAAAAATTTTTATTTTTAATATATAAAAATGTTACAAGGAAATTTAACTTCTGATCAAATTAATGATATTGAATTTGATTTAAAAAAAATAAAAACTGAGAAATATATCCAACAACCCTTTATACCGAATAAAAAGATTAATTTATCTAATACAAATGGAAATACTATATTTAATTCATTTTCATATAATCAAAATTTTGTTAAATCAAAAGTAAAATCTTTCATTTCATTTCAACCTTCAAAAAAATTTGGAAAATATTTTTCATCAATTTCATATCCAAAAATAAATGAAAATGAAAAATCTGATATTGAAACAAAAAGTTCTCCTGAAAAATCAATTGAAGTCAAATATATAGATCTTAATGTATTATATAATAAAATGCTAAATGAGGTAATTAATATATTTTTATAATCAAATAGCATACAATTCAAAAATTAATTCTAAATAGAAATATAAATGGATTAGAAGAGGAAATTCAAAGTAAGAAAAAATAAAAATAATATTTTTCTTTTTTAAATATTATTTAGAATTTGATTCTGATAAAGAATTACAAATAAAATTATTAAGTGAAGTAGATATAAGAGGAAATACTCCAGTAATGTTAACAATATTATTACATTGTATGACAAAAGAAAAAATATTTAAAGATATACTTTTATTATTATTACAAAATCATGCAGATTTCAAAAAAAAAGATTTAAATTTATTCACTCCTTTAGATTTAGCAATATCATATGAAAATAGGAATTAGTATCTATATTATATGATAAATATGTAAAAAGAAGAAGTGAAAAATTTAGAAGAAATTTAAGAGAAATATCAAATTATTTTAAAGGAATGAATGATTTTTATGTTGAACTTAAATGGAAAGTTCATGTTCCATTATTAAGTTTCTTATGCCCAAATGATGTTTGTCCTATTTGGAAAAAAGGAACTAATATAAGAATGGATACTTCATTTGTTGATTTTAAAAATTTATCTTCTATTAGAAATCCAAATTCTTTTATGATGCTAACAAATAATAAAGAAGAAAAAATAAATTTAATTAAATGTGATAGAAAAACAAAGAATTATTATAATATAACTGAAGAATTAGATGATGAAGAAAAAGAATTAGTTATTAATGATATATTAACTAAAAAAAGAGTTAATGGTAATTTTCATTTATTAACATGTAAAATGGAAGAAAGTCTATCTTTTTTTGGTTCTAAAAAAATTATTGAAGAAATTAATGGTTGGAAAGCTCAAAAATATGAATTAAAATTAAAGGTTAAAGTAGATATGAATTTATTTCAAAAAATAGAATATTATGATTTAAATGAGAATAATTATTTAAATCCAGAACAAAATATTGTTAAAAATGTTATTAAACAAAATGATAAACATTTAAAAGAGTCTTTTGAAAATGGTTTACATATGAAAAATAAACAATTTGAAAAAAGTTTAACTGAATTAGAAAAAGAAAAGTCTTTAAAAGCATATGTTTGGGTTGTTGATAATAGTCCAATAAAAAGTCAAGATGCAATTAATTTAATTAATTCAATTGCTCCTGCGAATGAAGTAATGGAAAAAGTAAAAGAATTTTTTGAACATCCTGATGTAAAAAAAATTGTTGAAAAAAATGGTTTTCCTATTAAAGTTCAAATTCCTTATAATATATTCATTGATTTCACTTTTTCTTTTAATAAATATCTTGAATTAAATTCTAATTCAAATGAATTTAATGGAATTTTTGAATTTATTAATGAATATACTTCTGAAACTAGAAAAAAAATTGAAAATTTAAAAGTTAATTATAAAAGAAGAGCTGGATATGCAAATATAAGATAAATTATAAATATAAATTGGCATATTGATTTTATTTATTTTCTTTAATTGGGTTTAATTTTTATAAATAAAAAGATAATTTATTTGACCTTTGAATTTTATGAAAACCTATTTGTTCGAATTAAGTTAAGGTAGATATTTTATTATTTTTATTTCCACTTAAGTTTAGGGAAATAAAAATTATTTTTATGATATAAATTAATTTATTAATATTAAATAAAAAACTTTAACAAACAATTTAAAAAAGACAATATAAAATTAATAAACTCTTCTGTGTAAATTAATTCTTTCATTTTAAAGAGCAAAACAATTTTTTCTGTAATATATTTGTTGAATATATTCTTATTTAAAATTAAATATAGAATACAAAAATTGTATAATATTTGTTTTTGTGATGAAATGATCTTTTTTTAAAAAATAATATGTTTTAATTATTAAAAAAAATAAAAAAAAAAGTAAAAAAAAAATAAAAAAAAAATAAAAGAAAGCAAAACCAAAAAACTCTCTCATAATATAGATATATTCAAAAAAATTTAATTTTCCTAACAAAAGAGTTTAACATAAAAATAAAAAATAATATTTTACTTTTATAACATAAAAATCCCATTTATCCAAAAAAAATTCCAAAAACATAATAAAAAATAATAAAAAAAAATAATTTTACTTTTTTTCTCCTGGGCTAATTTTACTTAATAGTTTCTACTTTAATATCATCATCCTCTTCCTTAATGTTTAAATCTTTCTCTTGATTATTGACACTACTATTATTATTTAAACTACAATTATTATTATTATTATTATTCTCACCATTATTATTTCTCTTAACATTGATTTTTCCAGTAATTAAAACACTATTCCAAATATCACTTTTTTTAATTTCTTCTCTTAAAATCCTAATATCACTTTTTTTCTTAATATTTTCAGCATTCCTAAAAAGTAAATCCAACTCACTGATCTTACCTTCATTTTCATCAGTAGGTTTAAAAGGGCAATCACAAGAAGGATGTCCTCTGTCTCCACAAAATTTACATATAATTTCAACTTTATCAAATTGACCAATATTCATAGGACAAGCCCAACTTTTATGTCCTCTTTCACCACAAAATTCACATGCTGGTTCATTATTATTGTAATTATATGATAATACTAATTCCATTTTTGCTTTTTTATATTCTTCTGAATTTTCATCTAAAAATGGTAATATAAGTTCTTCACCTTTATTTAATTCTTCTTCTTTTTCTGCTTGAATTAATATATGAAGTGGCTCTTGCTCATCTAAATAATTTGTTGTGTTATTAAAGGAACTTCCCTTTCCACGAATACTTATTTTACATTTAGATTGATTTTCTAATTTTTTTATATTTTTACCTTTTGGACCAATTATATATCGAGTAAAATTATATTTATCATTTAATTTAATATATATTTTCTTATTCTTCTTTGGAGGTTTGTAATCATGTGGTATTTGATATTTCTTATCATATTTAATTAATTCTGTTATAATATCATTTTTCTCTCTTAAATAATTTTCTCTATTAATAACTTCTCTTGTATTTATTCTTTTACCTGTTTTATTATCATATATAGGTTCTGGTGAAGGCTCTCTTAAATCAGGATCTTCATCTTCATATTTATTTGATGATAATCTATTTGAAATATCATTTATTCTTTGTTTTCTAAGTAAATTTTCAAATTCATCTATTTCTATATTTTTTGGAATTGATGTCACAGGAAGAGGAGTAAATGTTTTTGAATATTGAGATGACCAACGAGAACGCCTTTTTGTATTAGACATAATTATATTGTTACTTAAGTAGGGATCTGCATCCCATAATGTTTTTCTTTGAAGATATTGATTGTGAGGTTTAGGAAATATTTGAGGTTGATGAGATTGAGATATTACTAATTGATTTGGGAAGGTTGACATTTTTTAAATTAATTTTTTTAATTTTGATTTTTTTTTTGTTTTTTTTATTTTTTTTTTGTTTTTTAATATATTTATTAAAATGTTAATGATTAATTTGATAATTATTAATTAGATTTATAAACAGTAAAATAGATTAAAGAAAAAAATAAAATATATTTTTTGAAAACAATTTTTCTTTAAAATATAAATTAAATATAATTTAAATTATATCATTATTTATTTAAATTAAAAAAATATTAAGCAAATATTATTATTTTCTAAATGTGGCAAAATGTATCAAAAAGTGGCAAAAACTCAGATAATAGCCATAATATAAAATAAAATATTAATGATTTATTAATTTAAATAAATAAATATTAAAAATGAATTAATATAAAGTACCTCATTAATTATTAGTTAATCTTTGAATATATTTTTATTTACTTAAAATCTTTAAAAATACAAATAAATTATTATTAACCAAAATATTCATTGGTAATTTTTTTTAAAATCTATAATTAGAAATATAAAGTTTTAATATTCAAGGATAAAGATGTGTAATATTAAATTTGTCAATTATTTTTCTTTCTCATTAAGTAACACATAAGCACTATCACTAATAAATGCATTTCAGAAATTTTTTTTACTTACAATCATTAAATTTAAATTATTAATCTTCAATTTTAATAAAATAATGACAAGATTCGATATTTAATATATGATTTATAGTGGCTTTGAGGGAAAACTTACCTTTTCCTTTATATAAATTGTTGTCAAATAACTTCCTAAATGAAAAGTAGAATTGTTTACACTATTATTTATTTGTGATGATTCATTTTCATATCTCTCTAAAGTTCTTATAAAATAATCATTAATATTTTATTTTATATTATGGCTATTATCTGAGTTTTTGCCACTTTTTGATACATTTTGCCACATT